>JABUQX010016078.1:0-25000 GCA_015478945.1 Trachelipus rathkii | reverse complement strand
AAATCAATCATATTTTTCACTTCGGTACCATCTCCACCTACACCAACTTCTAATATACTTATGAATACTCTTGTGTTTAAAGGAAAGTAATTACTTACACACATACCTCTCTCCTCACAGAAATCTATCACCTTTCTTTACCATTCTTCATTTTCTCCTCGACACCCCAAAAACCACCTGTTATCCCATCCCTTTTTTGATCACATATTCAAACATTTAGGTCCCCCAACACAATCAATCTGAAGCTCCTACTCACCCCATCCAAACATCATTCAGTTTATCCCAAAAAATCACTCTCTTCTTCAACATTACCCTCAGTATTATACCCTCGACAACCACACAAATTTTGACCTTTCAAACTTAATTTAACCATTAGAATTGTTGTACATTCAAACAAAGTCTACCATAGCTTTGTGCCACAAGTCACTCATCAGAATTGCAACTCCTTCTCTCCCCCTTTCATTCCTTTCCACACCGGCACAAACATTTCACGCCACACCACCCATTTCACGTTTCTTTTTCATCTTTGTTTTAGTCACAACGAGCAAATCAAAATTTGCCCTTTCTAAATTACATCCATCACCCTCATCTACTCTACACCTAAACATTTAATTCCTCTGACATTCCATATACCATATGATTCATACATTTTCGCCGAGAGATAGAAGGCGTTTACGTCGATCACGGACCTTCTTCTTGGCATGCATTAGCATTCCTGGCAAAAGTTTAGTAGTGAGCAGCCAACCCAACTATCAACGTAACTTTAATCGCCTTCTACGACACGGCCAGGACATACAATGTGGGGCAATTCTTTCTTCCCCACACATAGGGAAATAAGGATAGGGATGTCTGCAAGATGTTGTCTAGAAGAAGGTGTGTATGTGTATATGATAGTAGATAAAGGTGATGTCTGTAATATGATTTCTGTGATGAGTGTGGATATTGAATGCAAACAGGAAAAAGAGGCGAAACAATTAGGCACTGGAATGTATGGGAGACCCTACACACCATAAGCCAAATGGGAGGTAATTTCATCACACACATACCTGCGCTTACACAAACACACACAAACACACACACACACACACCACACACTACACACACACACACACACACCTCACATAGATATTAATTCAAGAGTTTATATTATAATATATATATATATATATTATTATATATAATTAATTTATATATATACTATATATATATATATAATAATATATATATAATATATATATATATATATATTATATATATATATATATATCATAAAATTATATATATATATATACATAATATATATATATATATATATATATATATATATGATATATTATTAATATATATATATATATAATATTATATATATTATATAGATATATATATATTGTTGTTACCTGTGTTATTGTATAGTAGTGAGACTATGGTCTGGAATAAGAAGTATAGATCTAAAGTTCAATGTGTTCAAATGGACAATCTTAGGGATGCTAGGTGTGTGAGAAGAATTGATAAAATGAGGAATGAAACGTATAGAGAGTTGTGTGGTGTGAAGAAGGGGTAAATGAGAGAATAAATGAAAGTATGTTGACGACCCCAATCGGAAATTCTAAAGATGAATGATTAGTTCGTTTGGTTAAGGATGTATAGTGGGGGAGCGAGTGTGTTGGGGAACCGACCGGCGGGGAGAGACCAAAGAGAAAGTGGCTTGAGTCGGTGAACGATGTCTGAAGGAGAGAATGTGAGTTTGGCAGAGGCGAGATAAAGTGCTAATAGGAGTGAATGGCGGGTTTTTGTTAGGGGGTATGGTTGGCCACGGGCAGGGATGAACCCTTACTTGACGATTTACATAGTGAGGGGTCCGTTCGCGGTCCCATGGAAGCTCTTAGGGATGGATTTTCTGTCTCTGACGAGTCTCACTAATTAATGGTACAGAGGGGGTGGTAAGGGTCTGGGCTTTCTTTCGACTTTTGTCATATTTCTTCTACTGTGTTTTCTGTTTCTGATGCATGAACGCACCTTACCCCCAGTCTTTGGCAAAAAAGAGGAATATATAATAATATACATAATGATATATATATATATATATATAATTATATATATATATATAATATATTATATATATAGATATATATATATATATAATATATATTATATAATATATATATATATACTATATATAATATAACTGCTGTGTGTAGCAACAGCAACATAACATACGTTCTGCGTGTCGTTAGAGGCGACTAAATGGACAGTTTGGTAACTGGGTTTGGGTCCCGGCTGACCACTTATTGTACCCTGCGAAATGGGCTTTCGCATGCCTTTAGAATGTTCCGGTACATATTTGAGTACCTCCCCCAAGTTATGGGAAAAGCAAGGGACTCAAAATTATATATAATAATATATTATTATATATATATATAATATAATATAATATATATATATAATTCTATAATATATATATAATATATATTATTATATATATATATATATATATATATATATATATATAAATATATCCTCCCGTCTCTTTCCCATAGATGTGGGTTATGGGTATGTTTAATATGTACGGAAAATAGAATAGCTAAGTAGAAGAGCAAGACGTAAGTCAAAAATGAATTAATTTTATATTAAGTTATATATATATATATATAGATGGATGATATATATATATATATATATATATATAATATATATATATATAATATATATATATATATATATATATATAATAGTAAAATTATCTTTTTAGTATACAAGTTCTTCACCTTGGAGGAAATAATTTAGAAAGAGTGCCTGATGAATTGGGTCAGTTACACAAATTAGGAGTTTTAGCTCTTTGTAATAACAAATTACGTCGCCTTCCAAGAGTAATATCCAACTTGACTTCATTACGGTCACTGCTGCTGCACCAAAACAACTTGTGCTGTTTACCAGTAGGAATCGTAAAACTACGGGGCCTTACAGAGGTGAGGATATTATGGTAGAATTTCTTTTTTTTTTTTTTATGTGATGTAATGGGGATGTCAGATTTTTAACTTTATTTGATGCAGATGTTTTATTTATACACCCTCGGGTTGTTAATGTGTATTTCAAGAACAGTTCTAATGCGGATGCTGCTATCCATTACGTTAGTACTTAATATGATGAAAACTTGAAGATCCAGTGGGTAAAGATGAAAACATAGAAATGTTGAATGTTCTGAAAGAATATGATAGATAAGAGCTCTAGCTATTAATACCTTTGAGTCTGGAAAAGCTACAGCATGTTTGCTATGCCATTTTGTACCATTGTTTGAACTTTCTAAGGATAGTATTGGCTAGACGAGGAATAAAATTAGACCGCAGATTCGTGAAAAACATGTTTTTTTTTAAGAGGAAAGGCACATATTTGTTTTGAGAACGTTGAACGAGACCTTATACTATCATAGCCACAAAAAGGTTTATAACAGCCTACTATATGAGGATTTAATAAATATGCTGAGTATGGAAATAAATTAAGAAGGAATTGAGAATTAAGAGCCTCTATTGGAAACCAGTCTGCTTTTAAAATTGGGAATGGTGAATTAAGAGTTGCAGCATATTGATGTCCGACAAGATTTTTATATAAGTTCGCATATCACGAGCATTGCTCTATTCTAGAAAGGAACTACTGTAGGCAATCTGTACCTAGAATCTGGACGAAGGATCAAACCCAATATAATAACAGATATGTTTATGATGTTATACTTTTGGTTGATTCTGAAGGAAAGCTTCAGATTTTTCTGAATGTTTTAGCTGAAGTAAATAAGTTACAAGGATTCAAAGAAAGTCTCAGGTTTGAGGAAAACTTGGCGAAACAGGTTAATACATTTAAATGTCTTGAAAGATTTTATTAAATGGAATGTAAAATTTATAGTTGAAACTATAATTATATTCAAAATTTATCTTCATTAAGGTTAAGAATTTGGTAACAAACCGCAGTATCTCAGTATTTGGTAAAACGCACTAAGTCCTCTGTATTGTTGCGAGGCATGGGCTAAGAAAGATAGACGAGTTGTGGTTATGGAGAAATTTGCCGAACATTTCTTTTAACGAAAAACTAACAGAAATTAGCAAAAAATCAAGCGAATGAGCATTGCAAGGAAAATAAAATTGATAATACAAAAACGACTTTGGTTTGTGGCGGATTACAGAGCCACAAGATTTTGCTTGGAGCCGGTGACAAAAATAATTTTTGGATAAGGTTCAGGGGTATTTGAAAATTAACTTACGGTCAGAAAGCTTTTGTAATATAGTCACTTAATTAACAATAATGATACCAAACCAGAACCACGAGGTGTATATATTGTACCCTGCATGAATTGTTCCCTGTCTATTTTAGAGAAACTTAACAATAGAACCACCCAACACAAAAATTACATTAAGTACCACAACATTCAAAATGCCATATATCAACACACAATCATTAATGGTCATCTGATAAACTGGAACAGTCCTAAATTTCTTTTTGCATCGTCCCTCCAAACTGAAAATAGTCTGATAGAATCTTTTCTTATTAAAAATTATAACTTTAATATCTCAAAGGGCATTTACTCCATAGACCCCATAACAAATAATTTTCTCAAAACTTTTCACATCCGTCGACCTTTAATCACGTTTTTATTTTTTTTATTATTATTATCTGTGATGTTCATCAGTATGTACGTTAATTTACTGCTCTCCTTAACTGTTCATTTAATTTTTAGTTACCGTATATGCATTTGTAATGATCAATATTTTGTAAGTGTCATATATTGTTAACCAATATTTTTGCTATCACATGTTAATTTTTAGGCTCCAATTTTTGTTGTATCACTTACATTTAGCGTGTGAAGCAAGTTAGTGTCGAAACGTTACGCCTTGTTCCCCCCCACCCTCTTCCCCCCTTTCAATATTCACTCTACTCTCTTTGTGTTTTGTGGTTTTTTGCTTATATTATATATATATATATATATATATATATATATATATATATATATATATAATAATATATTATATTATATATATATATATATATATATATATAGTATATCATATATATATATACCTATATATAAGTATATATAGTGTTAGAAATGATGGAGAATGGAGATGGTGGAGGGTGCTCACCTATTATATGCGGAATGATTTTGGTTTTGTGTGCGAATCTGAAGAGAGTTGAGAGGATGGGTAGAGAGATTTGGCAGGGTGTGTAAAAGGGAGGTTTGAAAGTAAACGTAAGATAAAATTAAAGTTATGATTGTGAGTGAGGGACAGTCCTCAGTGTGGAGTTATGTTTAGGATGGTGAGCAGCTGGAACAAGGGTTGAGTTTAAATAGGGTATGTGTGGATGAGAAGGGAACGGATGATGCAGTGTGTAGGAAAGTTGTGAATGGCAGAAGGTTGCTGGTGCAATTAAATTAAATCGGGGGTGAATGTAAAGGGACTAAGCTTGAGTGCGCTAGGGTCTACATGAGGGTATGTTGGTTACCTGTTCGTTATTGTTATTGTAGGATGAGACTATGCTGGATAAGTATAGGCTAAAGTTAACGTGTTCAGATGGACAATCGTAGGGCATGCTAGGTGTGAGAAGAATTGAAATGAAGGAATCCATATTCTAAATCTTTTGTTGAAGGAAAGGGGTAAATGACAGATAAATGAAAGTATGTTGAGATGGTTTGGTTCATGTGGAAAGGAATGAATGAGATAGTCGGTTTGGTTAAGCGAATGTTATAGTGGCGAGTGTGTTGGGAACGACCGGCTGGGACGAAGAGAAGTGGATTGAGTCGGTGAACGAATGTTTGAAGGAGAGGAAATGTGAGTTTTGGCAGAGGCGAGAATAAAGTGCATAATAGGAGTGATGGCGGGGTTTTTGTAATGGGGGCATTGGTTGGGACCCACCTGGGCCAAGGGAATGAACACTTACATTTTGCGTTTACCATAAGTGAGGGTCACGTCGCCCGGTCCATGAAGTTTCTAGGGGTGGATTTTCTGTCTGTGACGAGTTTCTCACTATTAATGGTACAGAGGGGGCGGTAAGGCTGGGGCTTTCCTTTTCGATTTTTGTCATATTCTTCTTAACTGCTTTTCTTTTCCGATGCATGACACGCACCTCACCCCCAGTCTAACAGGAGTGAAAGAGGAGATAAAGAAAGAAAATGAAAGAATATTATAAAAAGACCCGCCCTACAGAGGGTCCTTATTATTTTTGACCGACAGGCAAGGAGATAAAGTTGTCTAGCCGAAAGTTCGTAGTGATATATAAGTGGAATAGTTAACTGGTAAAATGTCACAAATATTGGTAATAATGTTTTAATTAATAGGAAAAAAAATAGATGTGGGAATAAACCTATTAAATTTGAAAACGTTACTATCAAGATATGAAATTAGTAAAGCATAGGTTTCATCACTTCTATGAGGTTGCAGTGTCGAAAGGCAAAGGTGAAAGGATTTTTAAAATGTGCTAAAATAATTTTATTAATTGGTTGTCACATTGTAACCAGACTTCTCTCGTTGTCTTCATTAAATATAAATGATAGGAGCAGAAAGTCTATTTACGAAGTAATATCTTTATCCTACCTTCTGAGTGGTATATTTACTTATAACGACCAATTTTTTTTCTTGCCTACTAAATTTTGTATAATAAACGAATATATGAAAAATATTTTCTACTTTACAGCTAAGTTTGAGAGACAATCCACTAGTAAATAAATTCGTAACATGCTGTGTGAAAGAAATAATGTACACACCTCCATCACTTTTGGAATTAGCAGCGAGGGTCATCAAACTTAAAGATATAAAGTATGAGAAAGGTGACATTCCAGCATCCCTTGATGCTTATGTTAATTCTGGACAGAAATGTGTAAATTCAAAGTGCAAGGGTATGTAATATTTGTATTCAATATTTAGTGCATGCCATCTTTAAACCACGTTTTACGAAGCTGATGCAGTCGACACTAATACTTTGTTATACCAAATTTTGCTATGCTAATTTCTCTTCCTTTTGTGTATATTACTTTGCTTCTTTGTAACCACGCAAGTGGGAATTTGTGTTAAGCCATAAATAGGTGAAATGTTTTCTAAAATATCACAACTTTTAAGAATGACTGTGGAAAAACAATTTTTTTAAAAATAAAATTGGTAATTATTTAATTAGCTATACTTTTCAGGAATGTATTTTACATCTTGTGTCGAGCATATAAAATTTGTCGATTTTTGCGGCAAGTACAGGGTACCTTTAATGCACTATTTGTGCTCGGCTAAATGCTCATCAAGCACACCTTCGTATTACAAGACTCGTTCTGATTCAGAAAGTGAAGAAGAAGGCCCAGATGCCACTCTTAAGAGAGTTCTTTTAGGGTAACTGCTCTTCAGAAGACCATTTAATGTCTTTCATTTAACTTACGGCTAAGATAGCTTGAAATTATAGCAGTAAAAATCACGAGGAATCATCCCAATTGAGCCTGTATATGATTTAGTTGCTTGCTTTTAACCCTTATCAATGGATCAAACTATATATCAAACTCGGCTCAGGATATTTTAGGCTTTCTTCATTTGACATTTTTATATCTCATTATTTAGCATCTTTATACAATTATGGATGTTGATGATAATCCTGTTTTTGAGTTTTTCAGAAAGTACTGATGCTTTCGTAAGATATTTATGAAAACTTTAAATTATTGCAATACTGGATATAGTATATTTCTTCCTAAGTTATTCACGGGCATTGGTTTTTATTTTAAAATTTTGGGTTATTATTAATTAATTCCAAAAATATTAAATTTTGTAAAATAGTATAAGATTAATATTCTGTGATAACGAATTTAGCCGAAATAAATTCGGTTATACATGTTTAGATATTATTAAAATAGTTTTTTTTGAAGGTTCCAGGACTGCTATGCATGTTTTAACTTGCCTTACAATTTATTTAATCTTAAATAATTGAAACTAATGTCAGTCTTTTTTCCATTTCACTTTTCTTTAAAAAAGAAATTTTTATTTTTTTTATAAACGTTTAATTTTTATGATTATTTTATTCACATGGTTTCTGTTAAGCATTTATAGTTTAAATATTTTTTTTTTCATTTTGTATTTGCAAAAAGTTTTAGAAATTTATATTTACAGAGCATTGTTGATTAAATAAAATATTTTATCATTGAAATTTTTTTAAAAAAACCATATTAACAAACATTCAGAATAACTAATCTTGCCCATTTATACTGCAGAGTGGAAGGATTCCTAATGAGTACTCGAATTTGTTGATCAGATGTAAGATTTGTAGATCCTGCTAGGAGTTCCAATAGAGGTTCTGTAACGACATAACCTAGCCCACCAGATCTTCCTAAGCGTAAACAAAATCCACCTTGCGTTAGAAAACCAATTATTTTTCTTGAATTTGATTGAAATGTTTTAGCAGGGTCATAAAGCCAAAGGTTGTTATACTTCTTCTGGTATTCCTCAATCTTTTTTAACATATCCTGGAAAGAAAAAAAACAAACTTTTTTTCCGTGTTTGTGTACAGGACCCACCACGGAGAAGCGGCCACACTGGGTTGAATAATCGCCTCCATGGGTGGGTTACAGCTTATACATATTTTAAATGTCAAAGAAAATTTGGATGGCCAAATGAATATTCAGTCAAAAGTTAAATAAAAAGATATCCTTACATTATAAATAAAAGTCCTAATATATAAAAATCATGTTATAAAGAATATTCAACTTCTTGAAGATAAAAGAAAATAGAATTACTGTTAAAGTGAAAGGATTCAGATAAGATATGGGATAACCTTTTAGGGAGGTTATGGACCATAAATTAGGAAAATAACGATGGCGAATGGGGTCCATCAATGAAGATATGGTGAACAGATTGCGGGGTATGGAAACTGCAAAATTTACAATTGGGAATATGGTCCCGTGACATGTGGCTTGAGCGTGATATTGGTGTGGCCACTATGGAGGCGTGCAATATTTAACTCGAAGCGCTTTCGTCGGTGAGAGGAAATTTCTAAGTTTCGCCCCTCGCTGATCACTCGTCCAACACTCTTGCTAATAAGATCGGAAGCCTTGTCGGAGAAGGATAATAATCAGTTGATGGGAGGCGACCTTGTCAAATGGCATCCGTGAGGTACCTAGAACAGTTCCGAAAAGAGGCGGCGGTCATTTTGGCCTCTATGTCAATGATTTTGATGCCATTTACCACTACGTGAGAGGGGGGTCTAATATAATATGATTTGTTTCTTACGAGAGTGGAGCAGCCGAAGAAATTGTTGCAGCGCGGATACCATTGTGTTTTTAGAATAAGGGTTTTAAGCGCCTGGAGGATGATGAGCGAATCTGAATAAATAACAAGAGTGCTCTTGAATAAAGAATAGAATTCGAGAAAGGATAATCATTATTGCCATAGATTTGGAGATAAAGGCCAGGCCCAGGCAAATGGTGGGAGCGGGGAATAGACAAGGTGTATACCTTTTATCATAAGAGAACGGCAGCACCTTTTTTTTAAAAGGATGTTATAGAGCTGTTTGCAAATGCCCAGTAAGGAGGATTCCGAGATATCTTTTGTAGAATCGGGTGTTATAGAGCAGATGGTGAAGATTACCTGTGCACATGATGTATTTCCTTCGAAGAAGAGAGAGAGAGAGAGAGTGTGAGTGATAGAGTGGCATTACATCGAATTCGAAGTAGAAGTTCGAAAGTATTGTTTACGTGTTTGGCGATTAATTCGACGAGATCTCGCCGCAGCTGCTTTAAATATAATCATGTTTGGGGATGGTTTTATATTGCCTGTAGAGTTTTTTTTCTTTTCCCGGTTAGCTTGAGCACACTCTTGGGACCACCAAAGGGTTGCCGAACGCCTACCTGCGGAAGATTGCAGAATGCAAGCTTCCGCTGCTGTGATGATAACTTGTTGAAAGAAGTTACAATAGTCGGAAACCACTTATTAATATGAAAGAAGTTACAATAGTCGGAAACCACTTATTGATGAGAGAAAGTGGGATAGCTGTGGTCTGATGAAAAGAGACCCACTCCGCTCGGTCATAACGCCAGATGGAATTGGGTTTTAACATTGGGCGCGGTGCAAATTCATTTAAGGCTATTGGGTAATGGTCACTGCCGCATAAATAATCAAAGCGGAACCAGGTAAAATGATCCATAAGAGAATAGGAGCAAAAGGAAATATTAATAGAAGAGGAGTGTGTATCTAAACGTTGATATGTAGGGAGTCCTGTGTTAAGGTATCCTAGGGAAAAGGTTAAGAGATCAACAGGAATCTTAGACTTAGACGAGGTAATAGGGGTGGTGGAGGTTGAAGTCTACTTGCCTTTATAAACAACCGGAAAGGAAGCTGCTTAAAAAGATCAGCTCAGTCGACCTTAGTAAACTCACTACTTGGAGCCAAGTAAATCGAGCGGACAGTAAGGTAGGTGGACGGATGAATTCCTGCTGCCACTGCATGAATTCTAGTTTGAAGAGGAACTGGAGAATAGGGGACAGACTTATGAATGAGTATTCCTGCACCTCCCCTATCATTGTCACCTCTTTCTATAGAGGTTAGTGGCGATTTGTATACCGACGGTTGAAATAAGTCGCGATGACATAGTCGAAGTTCCTGCAAACCTATGCACTTTGGTGTATATATGTTTTTTAGTGAACAAGTTCTTCAAAATTAGAGTTGTAGCCACAACAATTACATCTGAAGGAAGGTGGCCATGCTATGTTGCTATAAATATTATGAGGATTCTTTTTGAGACCATTGTCTCTATGTGGCTAGGGGTAATGTTGGAAGTGAATCCAGACGGGAAGGAAAGGCTGAGCAGGGGGTCTCGACGAAGAGGAGCAACAAATCCTGGTGGTAAGGAACAGTTGTACATCAGAGATTTGGGTTGTACGATTAGTTTTGGAGGAGAGCTTTTTGTGGTATTTGGTGGATGGACTTCGCCATGTATGCGAGATAAGTTGAGTTCAACCAAGTCCATCTTATTGTGTGGACTTGGTTGGTCGTTGGAAGAGCAACCAAAATGCTCATGTTTAGGAATGGAAGCGATATCATCATCTGCCAAGCAAGCAGATTCAGAAATGGAAAACTAAACGACAACACTACAAAACTGCAATCTTTCACAATAATAATAAATAAAAAAAAACTACACAACTTATTAAACATCTACATTCCGCACCACAGCTCACCACATTGCCCCAACAACTATAAACCAAATCTTTCCCGCTTCTCAAACCTCCCAAATCTAATAATGGGAGGTGACCTCAATGCTCACCATCTCATGGTACAACGCCCAAGAAGCCAACCCCAGAGGAATCCATATCCTATCAAACCTTGAAAATTTAAACATTCTCAACAACCCAAGCTCACTCCCTTACTATTAATTTTCTCTATTACCTTGTCAAGAAATAATCTTTCTTATTAACTTACACACCAAATAATTTTGGTCTACACTAACCGATTTAAACTCTGATCACCTCCCTATCATCATCAAATATCTAAACTCCAATAAAACATACTCCCTTCACAGGAAAACATATACAAATTACAAAAAAGCTGACTGGGAAAAATTCACTGATCAATTCCCAACTGCACACACATGAATTCATCAAAGACCAAACCTCACAAAACCCACAAACTTCCAAACAACGTGCAAACACCCTCGCAACACACTTCGCTAAACAAAGACACAAACCCACTCACTCACAAAACAGAAAAATTATCAAGGCCCTCAAGAAAATAAAAAGCAACCACGACCAAAAATACAAATAACCACTAAGGACCTAGAAAACACCATAAAGTCCCTTAAAAACTCTCAGCCACAGGTACAATCTCAAACAAACACCTAGGGAATACAGCATTAACCCAACTGGCACATATATTTAATAGCTCCATCAGTCTAAATTTTATTCCCCCATCTGGAAAAAAGCAATCACAATACCAAAGCTAAAACCCGGAAAGAGACCCCTCAACCTACCGTCCAATATCACTATTATCAATACTATGTAAACTTCTCAAAAAACTAATTCTGATCAAAATTACACCTCACATCCCCAAACTTAAGTTCCAACCCGCTTTCCAACCACATCACTCAGCCACAACTGCACTCATAAACACCATCCAACCCATAATACACGACCTAAACTCCAAACCCATACACAAAACAAAACTCGCCGCAATCGACATCAACAAAGCCCTTGACACAGTTCCAAAACACAGCCTAATCCACAAAATAATGAACTCCAACATCTCTACAAATTTCAAAAAATGGATATCTAACTTCCTATCAGGAAGAGCAGCCCAAACTCAAATCAAAAACAAAAAACTCGCACAGTGAACAACAACTGAGTACCTCAAGGAGCAATCCTATCCCACACACTGTTCAACCTATTCATTGCCGATCTCCCACAACGACAAACAGACAAACAACCTAATCCAAACATGGCTAACTGACAATAGAACGTCGGCCTCACCAACAAATCATCAATTTTTAATTTTAACCACTACAGACTGACAACTCGGAACCTTACACCCCCAAATTTACCTAAACAACACTGTAATTCCACTAAACAAAACTCCCAAAATCCTAGGCATAAAAATCGACACATATCTAAATTTCACAAAACACACAGACAACATAACTTCTTCAGCAAATAAAATTAAACATACCCAGAATCATAGCCGATACTGATATCACTAACAACAAACAAATTCCCACTACAATCTACAAGCAATTTATCCGTCCAACATTAAATTACGCCTCTCCTACATGGCACCCACTCCTGACCAAAAATAACATGAGAAAATTAAAAATAACACAAAACTAGGCGCTCAGAATAATAACAGGATACCCCCCACATCTCCGTACCCGAAGAAACAAACTCTATCCATAGACAAACACTTACAAATGATAGGCACACAATTCTTTGCCAAAACACTAGCACCCCAAAACCCGTCACACCGCCCTCTCTAATCCTACCTATCACAGACTTAAACAGCCTTCTTCCTCTCCAGCAGTATCCTATAAACAAACCCTGAACAATATCCCATCTCCTCAAAATAACACATCATACACCAAACATGTACACAAACTCCTAACCGAAAACTACTTAAGAAGCAGACCACCTAACAATATACTAAACGAACATTCATGGATCTGAAATAGCTCCAGAATTCAACTCTCTCCAGAACCATTCAATAATTCCGGGCGAAACTAAGATGCGGCCACCACAAAAACCTACAATACTATAAAGTATAAACACAGATTCAAACTAAACGAAGCATCTGTCTAAATTGTAACCTGTCTCCGGAAACTCTCCAACTTCTTTCTAATCTGTCGCTTTAATTCTCAACCCAGAGCAATCTGGAACGTCTCAGCAAACAGAATGACTGCTTCACTTCAAAAAAATCATCTATCACATTGCTTACCCACGATAGAAGAAAATCAAATATCCATCCAAAAGTTTTCCTATCAAGCAATAGACACCCTCCCCTTTAATAAACAAACTACTGTTCTAGACTTGACTTACGATACACATATGACATTCACCCCTCACATAAACAAAATTACTTCTACAGTCACACAAATTAAACGTAATGAAAACATTAGCAAACAAATCACTATCAATAGACCACCACCTGTATCAAACTTTGCAGACATCTCCTGCACCAAGAAAGGAAACAAAATCATACCAGCATTATACTATTCTAACATATACCACACGCCTCCACCTTCCCCAGATCCCATTATCAAACACATCCACACTTAGCCGACTTTAAGCACGATCTCCGCATATCCAAATAATTCCATTCTTCAAGAACGCCCATCTGAAAAATCCTTTACAGAACAAAACTTGAACTGTCAAACCCGTTTAATGCTGTCCCGTCTACGCTATGGGTACCATCCCTCCCCTACAAAAATATAAATTTAAAATTAATATTGCACCCTCCCCCCACTGTCAAAGATGACTTTCCCAGACTAACGACGATACAAAACACCTCTTACTATATTGTCCTGACTTAACGGACATCAGACGCAACTTCAATAAGTTAATTCTAACGGACCTCAGGATCCGCCCTGCTGTGGTGGCACAATATCTGAACGTAGCACGTCGCTTCTCGTACTAGGGGAGAGGGAGACTACAAAGTAAATATACGTGAATATTAAAAAATAATCTGTAAAATGCATACCCATTAAGGAGCTATATTAATCCTTGTTAATTTATAACTTACTTAGATCATTTTACAAAACAATATATCATCAGTAGATTATACCATTTACCATAAAAAAAAATCCCCTCAACCCACCACTTCGCTTTTTCCTTTTTCATATTGCTAAATCATTTATTTCACCTTTTGATTTGAAACTTCCTTCCCTACGTTCAACTTTTAGTTCAGAACCAATTGCTATCTTCATTCTTTCAAGTACGCTTCCCTAAAATTAAAAATACTCTTCTATTCTCCATTGTCACCGTTTTGAGACAAACGTATAAGGCCGCCGCGTATCAGAGCATCTCTATTATTCATTAGATAATAATTTGGAACATTTCATTTCTTTTGTAGTAGTCCTTCTCCATTTTACGTCAGTTTGAAAAAAGTCTAAAGGCTAAACATTTCTACTAACTAAAGTGACCTACTACCTTAATACAGAGTTGAAAGAACAATAAATGTGAAGGGAGGTCGGCTAAAATAAATTTTATTCAAATAAGAAACCTGTAATTATTAAAAGAAATTTGTATTTTATAGTTTTTCTCAAGCTTTCCTAATTTTACTTTATACCATTAAAGAAAGTATTTATCAAAGAAAAATATGTATCTTACAGCGTTTTTTTCATTTACAACATTCACAGCAGCATTCACGGCTTCCTGCATGGTTGAGTATTTTTCTGAAGGATTTTCTTCTTTACAAAGAACATCACTCCTGGCTTTTTTTCGTTTTCTTTTTACGTTACTCTAGTGAATATATATATATATATATATATATATATATATATATATATATATATATAATATATATATATATTATATATATATATATTATATTATAATAATAATACCCTATATATATGTATAAATAATAATATATATATATATATATCTTCTTCTTCTTCTTCTTCTTTCCCAAGACTGGTAGTAAGGTGCGTGACAAGCATCGGACAAAAAAAGCAGTAAAAGAATATGACCCATAAGTCGAAAGAATGCCCAGCCTTACCGCCCCCTCATGTACCATTAATTAGTAAGAACTCGTCGCAATTAGAATATCTACCTAAAAGCTTCACGGGACCGCGACGATCTCACTATGGAAATCGTCAAGTGTAGGGTTCATCTGAAGAGAGTTTGAGAAGATTGGTAGAGAGATTTGGGCAGGGTGTGTAAAAGGGAGGGGTTTGAAGTAACGTAGATAAGAGTAAGGTTATGGTTGCTGAGTGAGGACAGTCTCTCAGTGTGAAGTGATGTTAGATGGTGAGCAGCTGGAACAAGTGTCTGAGTTTAATATTAATGGAATGTGTTGGAGAGAAGGACGGAATGATGCAGAGTGTGAAGGAAAGTTGTGAATTGCAGGAAGGTGGTGGTGCAATTTAATCGTTGGTGAATGAAAAGGACTAAGTCTGGAGTGCGCTAGGGTCTGCATGAGGGTATTTGTTACCTGTGTTATTTGTATAGTAGTGAGACTATGGTCTGGAATAGAAGTATAGATCTAAAGTTCATGTGTTCATCATGGACAATCTTTAGGGGTAGTTAGTGTGTTGAGAAGAATGATAAAATGAGGAGATGAACATATTGGGAGTTGTGTGGTGTGAAGAAAGGGGTTAACGAGAGAATAAAATAAGAGTATGTTGAGATGGTTTGGTCATGGGAAAGGATGGATGTAGTCGGTTGGTTAAGCGGAGTATAGTGGTGAGTGTGTTGAGG
Source organism: Trachelipus rathkii (assembly GCA_015478945.1). Lineage (NCBI taxonomy): Eukaryota > Metazoa > Arthropoda > Malacostraca > Isopoda > Trachelipodidae > Trachelipus > Trachelipus rathkii. The sequence goes on along the minus strand of JABUQX010016078.1, from coordinate 9,099 downwards.
ATCGACCGGCTGGAGACCGAAGAAAAGTGGATTGAGTCAGTAAAGGAAATGTTGCAGGAGAGAGGGAGTTTGGCAGAGGGCGAGAAGAAAGGTGCTTGATAGGAAGAGAAATGGCGAGGTGTTAAAGGGGTTATGGTTGGGCCACCTGGGGCCAGGATGAACCCACCACATAATATATATTACTATATATATATATATATATATAAATCATATATATACTCATATATATCATAATATATAATATAATTTAATATAATATTAAATACTATATATATTATATATGTTTTCTTTTTTTTTATGTTTTTTTAACGTTTTCGAACAAAATATCTTTTATAATAATGAGCAAAGATATCCAAAAACTTATGATTATCGGAAAAAATAATCGATATCTGATAGGATTACCCTTTTCCAGATTATTACCGAAATTTTACATTAAAAATATATTAAAACCATAAAAAATAATATTATATATATATATATATATATTATTATGTAGTAAATACATATATATATATATTACCTATATTTTACATTAAAAATATATTAAAACCATAAAAAAAAAAAAAAAAATTTAAGAAGTTTTTTCCAACCCTAGGTATGGTAGAGGTATTTTTAGGTTCGGAATGAGATTTGGAAAGAGACGACGTCCGAGGGGAGCCTATGTTTAACATCCAACGAAACGACTATGAACAAATTGTGGGATATTGTTACAGAATTGAACAAAAAAAAATGGAGGGACAGGACTCCAAATTTTCCCGTTAAGATAAGACTTAAAAACTGTAGAATGAACAGAGGTCAATGCGTTAGAATGGAAATTAGAGAGTTGAGGGAGAGATCAACCTTTTCGGCATAGTATGAATGAGCGAACACTTGCAGCAGTTAAGAAAGGCCAAAATTGGTAGGCAGAGGCAAGGTGCAAGATCGGAAACACCAAGTTTTCAAAACCATAGAAAAAATACAATCAGACCACACACCTTAGTATTAAGCTCAGAGATAGCAGAAATTATATCTTTATAAAAAAGAAAAAATCTAAATATAGGTATCGAGTTTCAGGAAGGTGAAGGAGGAATGACTCTGAAATCATATAAAGTGGAATTAGAGGCAAGGGTTTGAGCGTAGATTTTTAGCAGAAGTTTAGACAAGTAGTTGTGATGTCGGAAGAAACTAAAGTAGGGAAATAGGAAGAAAAGTTGTGAACATTTTTTTGCAAAATGCTTTAAAATGCGTAAGAGGAAGTAGAACGTGTACTACATTCTCTACAGAGAAAATGGATTACACTATTCCAGTATGAAACACGTTTATTCCAGAATGAAACACGTTTATTCCAGAATGAAACACGTTTATTCTAGTATGAAACACGTTTATTCCAGAATGAAACACGTTTATTCCAGAATGAAACATGTTGCAGGAGTGTCTGGAGTTTGAAGAGAACGGTAATTCCTGAAGGCAACATTCCAGCACCGAATATCAATAGAACAAACATAGCTAAACTAAGGTTTATTAGTTTTGTTGACGTTAAGAAAATGGCATGCACTCCTCTATCGGAATGAACCACCTCTTTTAATCTTTTTACATACTAGGGCTCCTCTTACTTAAGCACTAATCATTCCATTGGGAAATTAAAGAAGTACAACCGCATATCCTACCATTTTGCATCACCGAAGCGCCAATACCCTTTCACTTGAAAGATTTGAATAGATAACAAGAAAAGGGAGTATGAAGGTAATTAAAGGAACTAAAGGTGGAGAGTTTAATAATATAAGGTGAAAGATAAGAAATTAAGAAAAGGTCAAAATGTTGGATCCATTTCCAAGACGATCAGAGAGCTGCATCATCTGCTCAAGGTTGTTATGTATACAGATGTTGAAGGCGAGTTCATCAGTTGTAGCTGTGTCCTGAGAATTAGGAGAGGTCATTAGCTGTGGTGGTGAACATTGAAATCTCCTAAAATGATGATTACAGAGAAAGTAGAGGAGTAAATGTGCTGCTTTGTTTAAATACACGTAGTCTAAGAATTTAGGATAATCAATAACATATGAGATATATAAAAACATTAAGTGAATTTGGTCACAGACTGGCAAGAAAGAAGCTATAAGGTGGAAAATCTTGGAGACTCCGAATTAGAAACAAGAGAAAATGTCGTTGCTCACATAAGGAGAATATCCACATTTGGATGAAAATTAAGGATAAAGACAGAATATGGTGAGCGCCTAAAAGCCACATTTCGGTAAAGAAAAGAGGTGAAGTCTAGAGGAGGATAGGTGGTGTTCAATAAGGTGGAAATTTAAATTTATGGAGACCTTTGCATGTTTAATAGAAAAAGAAAAAAACAGCAAAGGTGAGAAAGTAGATGCATGAAAGTACTATTACAATAAAGGATCTGAATATATAAAAGACACTGCATAAAAATAATTAATTAAAATAATGATTATTACATCGAAAACAATATAATATATCATCACCATCAGCTGTCCCTAGGTTTCCCAGAATTGGGGGTAAGGTGCGCAAACAGGCAACAGAAATCTGAGGCATGCATAAGCATTTCTTTGAGCATAAATGGCAGCGGATAATATATAGCTATATAAAAATTTTTTTTGCAAAACCTTCTTTTTGAAAAAAATAATGTAAAACTGAAAGCTTTTATGAGTCTATGGAAGCTAAAAATATTTGCTATTGATTCTAAAAAAAAAATAAATAAATAAAATAATGATAATCAAAATAAATAAATTAATGAACCACAGACGTAATAACAGTGGCTGACATGTGATAACATGAAACTAATTTTTTTTTCCCTTAAATTGCTAAAATAGAGCAAGAACATTTTAGCTTACCAAGTGCTTTTTATGCTCCAGTTTAAGAGTTGATCGCTGGAGGGTATTTATATCTTCATGACTAGGCTCAGTAATATTCGTAGAGTTAAGATCATTGAAATGGTTTTTACGATCATTGTACGTAGGGAGGCAAATTGTTGCAAAGGGTTCAATGGAACCTTTACCCACAAGTATAAGTCGAACATATAATAAACTATTTTTCAAATCTTTAATTAAATCTGGAAAATTATAATTTTTTCTGGATTTAATAGACACAGATCCATTTTCTCCTATTACTTTCTTAACATTATGATCATCATCATTTTCATCTTCGTAATTCTTTCTCTTCAAAGATCGTCCATTAAATTTCTGATTAATTTTATCAATTTTCTTGCAGGATTTTATTGACAGAAATCTTAAGTAATCAATATTTCTAACAACAAAAAACTCATTGCAGGAATTATCCCAATGTCGCACAAGTTCCATCCAATCAACTCCAAAAGGGAATTTTACTCCCAACACCAGATAATTTTGGCGACAGTTTGGAGGTTTCCTAAAATATTCATTTTCATTTTCTTCTCTCTGTTTCTGAGCATAAACAGCACCTGCTGCCGTATCAGGAAGATGATGAGCTGGAGGAGGTATGAGAAACTCATTCATTATTGATTCTTCCTGGTCTTGTCCACCGATCACAGCTCCATTCATCGAAAGCGTAACTAGCATCTGAGTTCCCCATCCAGAAGGCAAAACAATATCCCAACCAGGCCCTAAATATATATATAATATATATATATATATATATATATTATATATATATATATATATATATATATATATAATATATATATATAATATATATATATATATATATATAATATATATATTATATATATATATATATATTAGTATATATATATATATATATATATATATATATATATATATATATATATATATAATATATATTTATTATTATTATTATTTACCAACTTTCCACAGATTAGGGGTGAAGTGCACAGCATGCATCGAAAACGGAAAAGTAGTAGAACATGAAGCAATCAAAAAGAAAACACCCTTACCGTCCCCTCCATACCCTTAAGTGAAACGCGTCGCTGTCAGAAAAATTGACTTCATAGGGCTTTCATGAGACCTGCGACGAGGGCCCTCACTGCGTTATCTTGTCAACATGGGGTTCATTCCCTGGGCAAAGCTCACAACCACACTTTTCTTCTAGCCTCTGCCCAAACTCACATTCCTTTGCTGACGCAACCCACTTTTTCTTCGGTCTCCCAGTTGGTCGATTCCTAGCACACTCACCACTATAATTCCGCTTAACCAACCGCCTATCATCCATCTTTTCCATAATGACCAAACCATCTGTAGGTACTCTCGCTTATGCTCTCATTTACGTACCATGCAACTCCCTTATGCGTTCATTCCTTATTTTATAAATTCTTCTCACATCTAGCACGCCCTAAGATTGTCCGCATCTGTACACATGTGTACCTTAACCTACTCCCTCTTTCCATTCACACCAATTTTTAACTACTACACATTAACACAGGTAAACAAAACCCTCATGCAAACCTTAGCGCACTTAAGATTGGTCCCTTTACATCACTCAAATGATTTAATTGCACAGTCCACCTTCCTACCATTCCCAACTTTCTACTACACTCTGCATCATCCCTTCCCTTTTCACCCAACATGTGTCCTATAAATCTTAGTAATTCAGATACTTGTTCGCATTGCTCACATCCAACATGATTTCACACAAGGGACTCTCCTCCCTAACTCTAACGCATTATACTTAGCATTTTATCTACAATTTACTTTCAAAACCTTCTACCACTTTTACACAACATCCTAGGTTACTAACTCTCCGCTTAACCCTGCTACAAGTTATCTACAAACTCTCTTCAAAATACGCCACAACAAATACCAAAATCCATCTAATGCAGTAAAAATAAGGCAGAAGAACATTCACAAATTTTCTTCCAATTCAAGTCGCCATCTCTAATACTAACTCTCCTCTCTAATTCATTTATCATCACACTATCCATACTCATATACAGTATATAAAATTAAATAGCCAATGAGATTGAACATAACACAAAACTTAGCCATCTTACTCACCATTACTATATATAATATTTTAACTCAATCATTTTCCAATCCATTTATATCTTTGATAGACGCTATCGTCATCCATACATACTTTTGATTCATTTCAAAAACCTACGACCTTTCACCAACACAATATATCACTTACATCTGCCACATAGAGCTTTATGTAATTATCCTGTCATACGCACTGCAAAAAGTCCCAATTATAAAACCTAAATTTAATACAATTTTATTCTTCTTCTCTCTTATTTGTTCATTGTGAAAATTTGATCTACACATCCTTACTAAAAGACACTTCCCTAAAAGCATCCATTGATTCTTCCCTTTGAGAATAATGATATAGAGATGGTGCTTTTTTCGTAACTGACATAAAATTAGGTGAACCTATACGTATTTGTCATGATAAACTTCGAAATATTCTGCCTAACTTGAGAGTAATGAAGAGGTGAATAGTGAATTGTGTGTTGGGTAAATGAAACGGTTGCATCAAGAAATAGACTTTTGAAGAATGAAAGGTAAATTAGTAGGAGAAGGAGGTAATAGGGTAGAATGAGAAAGCTGAAGAATGGTAAATCTGTAAGGTTTAGAATGGAATTACCACTGGTGAAATGATCAAGAACCCGGAGGCGAGATGGTGATTGATTTTAGTAAAATTTATTATAGTTATGTAAATCAAAGCGTTTATGTATTTAGGTGTGGTGGTAAACATCAGTTAGGCTTAATTTGTCTACTTTATATATAATGGTAAGGGGATAAGGGGAACTGTAGGCAGACTAATAATATAGATACAATTAGTATTAATTAGAATGATAGTAGGTCAAAAGATTAAATAAAAATGCTAGGTATTATACTGTGGCAATATAGCTTTATGGATGGATATTTGTTTGTGTGAGTACTAGAGTTCTAATGGTTAAGTTGAAAAGGCAAGGATGTATGGTTGTAATGACATATGGTCCATCATGGGATGTTTGTAGGAAGGTAAGAGTAAGGGAAGGAAGATAGGTAATAAATTAAGAGTGAGAATTTAAGTGAATCACAAATAAGCGATGAATAAAGCAATTAATAGAGCTTACAAATTAATTCAAGTTAAAATTTGAACAAAGATGAAAATGAACCAAACTGGACGCTAAATGAAGGAAGCTCTTTATGTTAGTAGTGTAAGAGAAATATGTGGATGTGCTAAAGTAGGAAGTAAGAATCTTCAACAGTGATTGATGGAATGAAGAGATTATGCAATGCGAGTTAAAAGTATAAACAAGAGGGTAGTAGGTTCAATGTGCTAAAAGCAAATGTGATGTATGTTTCAAAAGATAAGATGTTTAGAAGTACATAAGGAGGAAAAGTAAAAGGACTAAAAGTTGCACAAGAGGGAAAAATAAACCAAGTGATAAAAGGAAGGAGGATGAATGAGGGAAAGGACAAAAAAGTTGCATACTAGAAGGATTAAAGATGAAGTAGAATAAAACAATTTGAATGCGTGAATGAAAATGATGGATCTTACAAGGAATAAAGACTTTTCTGAAAAAGGAACGCACGCAAAAAGGATAATAATGAGAAGTAAGGGGAATCTGCATAAAAATAATGAATAGGGATGGTACCATAGTGATTCATGAAAGAAGGATGAGAAGAGTGAGAGGAAACACTTCGAAAATCTGCCATAACATTAGAAGAGAACATCTAATAATTTTGCAGATGAGAACCAATTATGAAAATCTGCCATAACATTAGAAGAGAACATCTAATAATTTTGCAGATGAGAACAGAATGGAGGAGAGAAGGTGGTTTAAAATAGATTCTAGGGAAGTTATGGATAACAAAGCCGTTATTATAGCAAGGGAATAGTGTATCTGAGGGAATTTTAGAAGAAGAGCAGTAATAGTACCCTTATACCAAGGGTAACGGGGATAAAGAGAGTAACTGCAAGAATTAAAGGGGAAATTAGTTTATTGAGTAATGTAGGAAAGATATATGCCTGGAACCTTTGTGATTAGAAAGAGTACATCGCGTGACTGTGAAGGACTGATTGGTTGAGAAAAGGTGGCAATTTAGAAGTGTTCAGAGGATTGTGGATTCAAATTTTATATACAAAATTGAAAACAATTTATGCCTGAAGAAAATGAAGAGAAGAATATTAAAAATTTTAATTTTAGTGATATATTATGAATAACTATGCACAAGAATATGAGAGACAAATAAGGGAAGCTCTAATAAGGCTAGGTGTATAGTGTTAATATTATGGTGTTCTAAGTGGTAGGATCGTTTGAAATGAAATCAAAGTATGTAGTGAAAGAATTTAAGTTGAAGCGTGTGTTATAGAATAAATGGAGTATGAAAAGTGAATTGGTTTAATATAATTAGCGGAGTGAGCAGGGATTGTTGATTTAATGGTCTCCTATAGTTATTAATTTGTAGTTATGGATGAGATTAATGAAAGAATTTAGAGGTGCAGAGGGAGGAGAGAGAATAAAGGTAGTGGAGGGGGATTGTGTTAGAATGATGGTTAATGGAAGAGTGAGTGGAGGGTTGCAGAATGATATGATGGGTTTATTGTGTAAGTGGTACAGAAATCTGAAAGAAGGTATTTAGAGAGGATTGGTAGAAACGATTATGGCAGTGAGTGTGATAAAAGGAGTGTAGTTTGAAAGTAAAATTGGTATATATTATAAGAGTAAGTAGTATTATGGTTAGATGAAGTGGATAGAGCGTTCACTGGATGTGAAAGATCTTGTATAGATGGTGAGCCAACTGGTTAAACAAGCAATCATAGTTTAAATATTTAGGATATAATGTGAGATCGAAAAAGGGGAAGGAATGTGCATAGAGTGGTTAAGTAGGAAAAGTTGTAATATAGGTATAAGGAAGCGTGGAATGGATGCAATTAAATAGTTTGGTGGATGTGAAGGGACTAAGTCTTGAAGTGGTGCAAGGGTTTTGCAATGAGGTATGTTGTTACCATATGTTTTTAAATGTTATGTAAGTGAACTGTGAATGGAATAAGAGGTATAGATAAAAAGGACAAAAGTATTAGATGGACAATCTTAGGGTGTATTAGGTGTGACAGTATCGTAAAATGAAGAAAGAAAGCATTTATATATTTTAAGTGGTAGAAGAAAGGATATTAAAAATGATTAACTGTTTATTAAACAGACAACTAGGGTTCAGGATGGATGTAGTCGAGTTGGTTAGTTCAGGATGAATAAGTGGTGAGTGTGTTGGGGAATCTACCGTCTGGGACTTCGAGATCAATGAAAAAGTGGATGGAGTCACAATAAAGGGAATTACCCTAGAAGTGAGAGAAATGAGATTTAGACGAGACGAGAAGAAAGGTGTATAACAGGAGTGAATGGCAGGGTTTTGATGAGGGGGGTATGGTTGTGGACTTATTGCCCAGGGGATGAACTCCCACAATTGATGAGAAACCACAGTGAGGTCTGATAGGCAGTCCCTCGTGAAAAACGCCTAGGGGCGGTGGGGGGAAATTTTTCTAGACTATGCGCAAGCGTAGAGTTTCGCACTTAAGGTTACTCACATAAAGGAGGACTGGTAAAGGGGATTTTATCTTTCTTTTTCGACTTACGTTGTTGTTATGCTAACACTATTTTTCAGTTCAGAGTGTATGCTTACGCACAACCTCACCACTACATCTTCTTTTTCTTATTCTGATGATATATAGAATAATGATATTGATGTAATTGATTAAAAATAATTTTAATATACGGTATATTATATATATATAATAATAATTATATATATATAATTATGATATTAAATAATAATATATTATATAAAATATATATATATAAATATATATATAATATATATATTTATATTATATATATATATATATATAATAATAAGAATATAATATAATATATATATAATAATATTTATTTCACTTTACATTGTTTAATTCCTTCTATTTTCCCCAAAATGGGAGTAAGGTGCGCGTGACAAGCATCGGGAAAAAAAAGCAGTAGAAGAAATGAACATAAGTCGAAAAGAAAAGTCCTAGCTTACGACCAGCCCATCAGTACCAATTAAATTAGCGAGAATACCTCGCAGTCATAAAATTCCACTCCTAAATAAAGCATTCATGGGACAGGTCAATATGGACCCTCAACTATTAGTAGATCCGTATCAAGTGTTGTAACAGAGAGTTATC
>JABUQX010016077.1:52500-60000 GCA_015478945.1 Trachelipus rathkii | reverse complement strand
TCGAGAAGGATGCCAATAATAATAGAGCCACTGAACTAAGTATATTTCCTAAACTTGAAGATCGGGGTTCCCTCAGCATTTTAGAGGACTTAATATTATACAAATTGTATATTTGTTATAATTGGATGTGCTACTATAATATTCCTGAAGAGAATTGAGACATTATTAGTAGCTGAATAAGGGAGGATGTAATGTAATTGGATCTAGGTTCTAAATGAAATACGTTTTATGCTTATATATAATCCGCAAAATACCCGTGGAAAAAGAGTTTTTCGAAAAACGTATTGTCTTTCCTATGTAGGTAACATCACAGTCATCGCACTTGATGAAGGTGACAAATAGGGTAATACTAATATGATATATAATTATATTTTATGATGAGAGGCACAGATTCAACCATAAAAGGTAGGCAAATTAGAGAGTTAATTTGTTAATATTTCGGATATGTATATTATAAGAAATATTTCTAACAAATTTGGAGTAATGGTTCTTTTGTTTTCAACAAAAGTCAATTCTTATAGTAATGACACACTCATAAATCTACATAATTAGAGTATTTCACAGGCAGATTGTGTAAATCAGTTTAGTTTTATTAAAACTACAGTTACTAATTTATACGAATAGATATATCGAATTACTACATAATAAATTTCTCAATTAATAATGAATAATAATCAATAATAATCCCAAAGTATAGTGGAACCGAACTATTTTTGAATACCATTGGAAATAAAAATAATTAATAATATTAAATAAAATAATAATAATAATAAAATAAATAATAATAATATAATAATCTGATATTATTTAGCTTGAGATTAGTCTTTAATATATTTTGCTAATGAAAATAGATAGTAATATTCAGAAATGTTAGAGATCATAAAATAAAATTCTGAGTGAACAACTCATATCCTTCAGAAATAATGTTAAATCTAAGTAAAAATAAAGTATATTATTGTATAAATTAAGCAGATAAGCAATAGGAACGATAATTAATTAATAATTACTCTAACTCAAAAAGATTTTTTACATTGAAAAGATTTGATTTAAGTAATGTAATATGAGAATATGAAAGAAAAAAAATATATGATTAGGTTCATACATACATATCAGCTATAAACAGTGAAGATATAATATTATTATATTATATATATAATAATAATATATAATAATAAATATTATATATAATAATTAATTAATAATAATATATATATAATAATAATTAATAATAATAATAAATATATAATAAATAATAAATTAAATATATAATAATAATTAAATATATATAATATAAATATATAGATATATATAAATTAGATAATATAATTCTAAATACTTTTAAATTATGAGATTCATTAAGAATAAGATTCTATGTAAAAACATATTATCTAGGTGTAAAAAAATATAAGATAACTAAATATAATTAAATAATAATATAATTAAATTAATAATATAATAATAATATATAATCCTTTAAGTTATATATATATTAATTATTAATACATATATATAAAAATAACAATTTATTATATTATTATCATTTGTTTAATTACATTATTTAATATTATTAATTAATTAGCGTAAATAATCTCTTTAAATCTAAAACTCTTATAAAATTATGAATTCATTAAGATTAAGATTCTATGTAAATACATATTATTTAATATTATTATTATATTATATTATTATATTATTATTATTTGATATTTATTATTTTTTTATATCTTATATAATTATTATTAATTATTATTATTATTATTATATTATTATATTTAATTATTATTATTATTATTAATTTATTATATATTTAATTTATTATTTATTAATAATATTTTATTTATATTTAATATTATTTATTATTTATTATAATATATAATTATAATTACCTATTATTTATTTATATCATTAAAATTACTTTAAACATGTTGCAACGAGATTTACAATCCCAAATTTCAATATTTAATTATTATTAATTATTACTATAGTTACTAATAACTATTACCATATAATTCATTATTATTATTATTTATTATATTATTATATTATAATTTATTATATTATTATTATAATTATATTATTATTTTATTATTATATTAATTATTTAATATTATATTATTATTATTTATATTATAAATATAATTATAATAATTATAAGTACATAATTAATAGATAATAACATTTAATTAATATTTGTTTATATATGTCAGCTGATATTCTAGGAGGAAAGTTCTCTTTAGACACTAACTTGAAATTAATGTAAATTATTATGGTAAATCCTAATTATTATAGTAAATGATTCTATATTGTGTTAATAGTTAATAATATTATATTATATAAATATAATTATAATTGTTAATTTATAAAATTTTAATAATTATTCTATATCCTTGAATGCTTATTTACCACCAATCTATGATCCGAATACCATTATTATTATTCAATATATTTATTATTATTATTTGCAGTTTTACCTTTAAATTGATATATTATAATAACAATTCTATTATTAATAAAAATATTAGCATAAATGTTAGGTATGTAATTATGATAATTTAAAATGATTTAAAAGACTTTTGGATAATTTTTAATATTATTTTAGATTATAAATTTTTTGTGGTACTTATCTCAAAATATTAATTTCTTAGTTTATTAACTTGTCTAATGTTAGTTAATTCAACTTATTTGTATATTTATTTTAATTATTATGTATCATTATTAATTATTATTATCCTCCTAATTATTTACTATTAATTACTCTTCATAACACTGATAACTAATCATCCACCTTCGAAAGCCCTTTTTATCATAATAAACTTATTCGTCTCCAGGAGATTCTTAACCTGAAACACTCAAGAATATTATCGACGATTTTAATTCACTTAACGACTATAAACTTTCTCATTAACGCTCACATCACTAAATTGTATTATCAATTGATATACTATTCTTTCTCCGACTCTATTAATAATAGGTTACATTGTTGGTTTGCTGGGTTATTATCATTATTATTACCTCATGATCATTGCAACTCTATCTATATATAAATAATTGATCTTATTTCCAGTCAAGATAACGTCTCAGCGTTGTACTAACTGTCACACTATGTGAGTTAGTAATTCTATTACACACACGCAAGCTCAGCATGTAGTAATTATATAAATACGAACCTTAACACCAGCATATCAGATTTATCCATGATAGGAAGTTATTCAATCAATTACATGTTGTCTTGACTCTCCTAAGGTAAAACTTTTCAAATGATAGATCTATCGGAAATCATGTTCACACTTGATAAGTATGTTCGATTAGTATAGACATTCTATTAATTCGGTTTGAATATGTACTGAGACAAATTACCGCTCATCAGAATGAACGACAATTTACTCGACCAGATACTGATCTTATCAAGGACTACTAAACTCAATGGTGCGAGCCGTCTGACCATAAGAGAGTAGCGAGAACGTGGAATGTGAGCTTTGTGAGGACCCTGACTCGACTAAACGGATGATGCTCGCTAGGTTCTTTGCTATCAATTATTTTCATTAATTCTTTTAACCATAACACTGAACACTCATTCTTTATTCTCCAGTTTCAATAACTCTCTTTAAACAAATTAATATACGTATTAAAACTCAATTACGAAGTCTTTTTGCATTCATTAAATATTCAATGTTATACATTATAATCTGTAGAAGGAATTACAACATTAGACACAAATACAAAATAATATTTAATATTTAGTAATAATAATAATATACGCATCACTAAAATTTTTATAACAAAATTATATTTATCTAAACTTATTAAATAATTTTAAATTAAATTATTATTTTATTATAGCTTTATATATATTAATGTTAAGTTAGTATTAAATTTTCATTACATGAACGTAAGGTTACTCAGCATTATGAACGAATAAGAATACATTGAATTATTAATTTAGTATAAATCATTTTATTAATTAATTTTTAATATAAATATTTTTTAACCTTAAGAATCTATTTATGATTTATCGCTATAAATAATTATTCATATTCAATAGTGATATAGCCTGACTTCCTAACTATTGTAAATATTATATAATTTGTATATCTGACGAATAACTGGTTTTATATTATTATCTCCAATTATATAATATAATATATATATATATATAATATATAATATATATAATATATATTAATATATAATATTTATATTATAACTATATAATATTATATATATATATATATTAATAAATAGAGGTTATAATATATATATAGTATTTACATATTGTATAACTAAGGTAGTTTATATATATAACGCTCGATTTCTAATATGCACTGGAGGATAGGAATTAATATTATCTTAGTACATATTATTATTTTTATATCATAATTATATAGAAAATTTATAATTTTATTTTTTATAAGACGTAGATATATAACTAATCAATTAATTTAAGTTGCCAACCTCTGAGGAGTATGAGAGCTCGTGCAAATTTCGTACCTTATAATCTGTTTGTTTTGTTTTTGATGATATAGATATATTTCTTATAGTTTATATTTTAAATTTTATTTAATTCTTAATTTAATCTGTGGGTTCGGCCCAAATTTATTCAACTCTTTTGATTCCAAAACCTTGGCTAAGAATAAAAATTCTCAAATTCTAATTACACCCTGTCCCTAGCTAATTGAAGTATAGTAAAATAATAATATTCCCTTTTTTGTATTTGAGCATTGTAGTGATTAGCATATATGGTATGTAATAAACATAATGGAGAGTATATTTAATACCATTACACAGCTAAAGAAAAAACCTTTTGGGTCACTCAAGTTTGAGAATAAACTTTTGATCGTCAAGAACGGACGTCCTTGCCATAACATACATTGGAGACGTGAATTTATCCTACTTGCAATAGATTAGTTAGAGGGAGAAAATAATAAATTCTATACTCACTTCGAGTGTCGATTTTTGAGCATATTTTCATGAATTATATGAGTAGATACCCTAATTTGGTACTATGTACGGAAGTCAGTTTATGAATATATTTATAGCTCACAATAATTAAGTTTATAGTTGGCCTTTAGTCTTACTCTTTTCATCAAAATATAAACGCATTATAACTTCTTTAGGGATTAGTTCATAACTTGAGTAATTTTTATCTAAAACCTATAGCGGATACTTTATTCATAGATCGGTACTTAAAAAGCATAATAGTAAACACCTAGAAAGTCTAACCTTTACAGTGTGTAATGGATTGTAACGCCTTATCGGTATAAATATATGAATAAGAGTTGATAGAAGGAATTTAAAGAACAAAACCCTAATGTAGAATTATATAATAGTTACTTATATACTAATAATCAAAAAGTTATAAACAATAGATAACGTTGAAAATTTCACTCAGCGTATTTTATAATTGATTGATTACTAATGTGCTTAGGCAAATCTTTAGTGAATTAGGCCGTTCCGAGGACATTATAGTAATGAAGGGATATAACATCATTTATATAATAAGGTAATAACTTAACATAGAAACTTTTAGAAACCTCCTTATTTTTATAATACTTATGATCCATTATCGGGATACATTTTCAAGAACTGAGTCAAAAATATATATTAAATTTATAAGAGGGAACTCGAGTGATTTCGTTGTTTAAAATGTAATTATTTGATTATAGTACTATTGTGTTAGAAGTTGTAAATGAAGGTTTATTTTCCGAGAAATAGTAAATATGAAAATACTGATTTTATGTATTAGCTATCATGTTGGATGATAAAACATCGGATATTAATAAAGTAGTAATATTCGTACATAATTTTCCTACAATAGGTTCTGAGGGTTGTGGTTGTGCTAATCTAAAGGGTGGAGGTAGATGGTTAAATCCTTCTATTAAAAGAAAGATTTCTATTCAATTTAATGGTTATTTGTCAATGTAGCAATCGTACGGGAATCTGAAGTCCGATGGATTGGGTTCTATGTTCGTCTTACTATGCAATTAAAGAATATTTAGTATATACTGAATCTGATATTAATTGGGAGGCTGACTCAAGACCTATTGGCAAAGAACGAATAATCGATGGCGCAGTTAATCATCGTATTATGTTCAGTGTGCATATGTGGTTCGCGCGCCTTACACAAACTAAGATATAGTGTCCTAAGGATGAAGTAACACATTGGACTTTATAAGTTACAGCTCTACATACTCATTGTTACGCTCACGTATTAAACTTGGTTTTGGCTCAGGGCATGATAGTAGAGGAAAAAGAGGCAGCAACGCTCCCTCCTATTCCTCCCAAAAGGACGAATATAGAGGGAAACATTCAAACTCTTCTAGCAAAAGGGCCTTTGCAGTTCAGGAACGATCTTAAAAGCAATATTCCTCTTTGCTGCGCAATCAAGATGGTATGCCTTTTCTCGGATAACCTTTCTTCTTCTCTCGGGTTGTAACAACACCGTTGATCAGTATTATTATTGGGAAAAAACAATTTTAAACTGACTTCTTCGGGCCTAATGGCCAGTTTATGAATAACGATGATTGTGACCAAAATGAGATATTTGAACCAGACTAGATGCACAGCACATGATACGTTGATTTTTCGGATATAATTGGTGAAAATTACAGTTTTTCTTTAAATTTTTATTTTGCGCCTTTTTGAGTCTCACCAATCACGGAATATGAACAACTCATATTGTGGGCTCAAACCTCTTGCAAAAAAGCGGAGTAAATATTATGGAATATTATGGGAGGAGTTTGATTCCTTAGAGCTATGTAACAATAAAGGACCTATCCACCAATAATTTAATAAGGAACTTCATTTATTGAGCATAGGATCGTGATTTATAATCATTGATGATAAAAATGCCTAAAAGAAATTATTGCAGAATCAGAACTAATTTTTATGATACAGTTGACAATGATAGAGTAAATGTGAACGGATTTGTGTGTATTCTATTCACTTTTGGGAAAACATTAAACTGAGTCGTAATGAACGGTTTTATACCCCATCACAATATATAGAAGTACCGCGAAGTATTTAGAGTATAACTTGATCACAAGAGGATAGAAAACTGCATAAAGTCCTTTCTTGGCCCAGATGACTTTATTTCTCCATTTTAATCTTGAGAGGTTAACAAACATGTCATATTTAAGCACTAGATTGAGCAACTTGTGCTGCGTCATCCAGAAACCTTAATAACATTTATTTTGAACTCTTTGAATACTAGGAAAATTTTGAAATTTTTTGCTCGCGAAAGTAGATGCTTTTATTCCACCGAAATCTCTATATTTCGATACAATTTAGGTAAGTATAGTTATACTCCAATATTAACTGTTTATCGATTTGTTGTGGGGTTACTCAAAAAACGAATTAACTGATATTTTATAGAACCACTCTTACAAGTAAAAATCTACCCATCACATATTTAATTAAATACCTTAAACAATACAGTAAAATTAATGACACCATAGCCACGTTTATTAAGAGATAATTTAATAATTTGTGCGAATATTATTG
>JABUQX010016077.1:37500-47500 GCA_015478945.1 Trachelipus rathkii | reverse complement strand
CCTTGCGGTCTTTCACCTGCAATTTTTTGGTGCTGGTTTAAATAGATATGTCGCCCCCTCACCGTAGTAAACTTCGTAGTGGTAAACTAGAGTCTTAAACACGAGAGCGGCGGTGTAACATCAATATATATCCTTTATATTTGTAGTTGGTTGTCTCGAGTGGTAAAAATGGTAACGTGTCTTTTCTTTTTCTTTTTTCTTTTGTCACTTTGCTTTTCAGTGGGAAACAATCCTCTCTCTCTCTCTTCTCTCTCTCTCTCTCTCTCTCATCTTCATCTCTCTCTCTCTCTCTCTCTCTCTCTCTCTCTCTCATTCTCTCTCTCCTCCGTCTCTCTCTCTCTCTCTCTCTTCTCTCTCTCTCTCTCTCCTCTCTCTCTCTCTCTCTCTCTCTCTCTCTCTCTCCTCTCTGCTTCTCTCTCTCTCTCTCTCTCTCTCTCTCTCTCTCTCTCTCTCTCTTCTTTTTCTCTCTCTCTCTCTCTCTTTCTCTCTCCTCTCTCTCTCTCCTCCTCTCTCTCTTCTCTCTTTCTCTCCTCTCTCTCTCTCTCTCTTCTCTCCTCCCCTTTCTCTCTCTCTCCCTTCTTCCTCTCTTCTCTCTCTCTCTCTCTCTCTCTCTCTTCTCTCTATCTCTTCTTCTCTCTCTCTCTTCCTCTCTCTCTCTCTCGATCTCTCTTCTCTCTCTCTCTCTCTCTCTCTCTCGTCTCTCTCTCTCTCTCATATATTGTTAATAACAATTAGTTTTTTATTGAAACGTCAGTGAAGCAATAATTTTAACGCTGCTCTTCTTATATATATATAATATTATAATATATATATATTAATATATATATTATATATATATATATTATATATAATATATATATTATATATATATTATATATATATATGGATACAAATATTGTTTTATTCTGCTTCCAGTTAAGCTTAAGTCAATTTTTTTTAAAACCTACGTTATCGAACAAATGTAAAAAGCGCGCATGGTGGCCTGATGGCGTTTTTTTTAAACAAGTGCAAAGTGAAATAATTATAAATATAAAAATAAATTGCGTTAAGTGAGGTTATGATACGTTAAGTAAGGTTATGTTGAGTTGCGTTAGTTTACATAGATTTAACTTTTTTTTTTTTAAATATTTTTTAAAGATGTGAAGCCGTTTATTACTATAGTTTAAATTTGAATCTTCACACAGTTTTTTTCACTTTTATGAAATGGTGTTCGAAATCCATGCATCTATTGTATAATGGAGGTGGAGGCAGGATAATTTTTTTTTTTTTTTCGTTTTTTGTTTTTTTTTTTAAATTATTATTATTTTTATTTTTATTATTATTAATTTTTTATTATTATTATTTTTTTTATTATTATTATTATTATTATTATTATTACAGAAGCTAAACACCACCGCTCACGGGCAGATCCCTAATCTAGGAGGTGTGTACTCGATAAACAACTTGATCCATATATATATATATATATATATATATATATATATTATATATATATATATATAATATATATTATATATATATATATATTGTTTGTAAAAATTAAAATAAAATTATATATATATATATCTATATATAATATATATATATATATATATATAATTATAGTATATATATATATATAATTGCAGTTTATGATTATTATAACTTTAGTGTTCTTTTTTATTTTTAGTGTTATTAGAACAGTTTTTAAATACATGTGTAAATTTAAAATGTAGTGAATGGTGCTAAAATAGATAAATATAATTAACTTTTAATAAACTCAATATATCTTAGCAATGAATAGTGTTTATATAAACGAAGTGGATGTGTTTTCTACAACGAAACTGTTACCAATATCGAGGTCTTGTGTCCAGGAGCCTGTTATGCTTTTATAGGGAGTTCCCACCTCCCCCCCTCTTTAGGTTTGTAGTTGTATAATCTTTTTATAACTTGGCGGTGTATGGCAACGATGCTTCAGCAAATCCTCAACGATATGTATATAGATCCAGAACTCCTGGCGGAGTTAGATGAAGAGCAAAAGCAGATTCTCTTTTGTAAAATGAGGGAGGAACAGATTCGGAAATGGAAGATTCGGGACGAACAGACGAAGGAGGAAGACTACTGCAGGAGGAAAAGGGAAGGTAGGAATGTTTTTTTTTTATGTTTCTGTGTTAACATTAGCATGAACAATATAATATACCTTATTAAAACTATACAACTAACATGTAGCCTAACCTACCATACGTTCTAGATACCCTTCAAATAATAATTTTATTATAATAATAATATAATAATAATAATAATAATAATAATAATAATAATAATAATAATAATAATAATAATAATTTTTCTATATATTGTGTAATTCTTTTTTGCTGGAATAAACAACGTAACAAAAAGTTTATAGCTACATTAAAAATCTTTTCTTCCTTGATTTTGTTTCTTTGCTCACTCTCTTAGTTATCAGTTACCTAGACTACTTTTTCCATTCAAAACCTCCACCCGATGTTTTTAGTTCTGATTTACTACTTTCTTAATGCTTATCACTTGTTATAATTGTCTGAAAATGTAAAAAGAGGAAAGAAAAAGTTGATTTTTTTTTAAAATTGAGAATTACTTTCAAACTCTCCTGCTGGGCACGATTACCTAAAAAGTTTTCCCCCATCAAGTTTATACCTCGTAGGATTCATAATCACGATCTCTAACATTACTTCTCATCATCGCAATATTAGAGAGATCTTATGAAGATAAACCCTTCATGTTCTGCATTTATGATTGCAATTATATCCCAAAATAAAATTAAAATTTAACTTTTGCTACAGTTCAATACTGCGCTTTTTTTTTTGAGTTGCGACTTTTTCCTTTTCGAACATTACATAAGGGTTATGAAAATGGCGATAGCATATCAGGTCCCATTTCCAGTTATTTAGGATCGTGCGATTTTCATATCCGACTGAAATTTCAAGTCAAATCCACCAAGATTTACCGATTTGGAATCCAAGGTTCTGTTTTAAACAAATAATTAATCCCATTTTATAATCTTCGAGATCACATCAACATTTCCAATCCTTATACTTAAGACTAAAAAAAAATAAAAAATCTTGGCTGCATCGTATCTGCAAGCATCATAATGGCCTCAGTTATAAAGTTACCGACCTTTCCTTCGTCAGAGAGAATGTCACAGTTTTGCTTCCCACTTTCACTCGAATGCTTCGGTCTATTTACGAGTCAGAGGAGGAACTTTGATTCTTCAACAGCTCTGAGAGAGAAAGAAAAAAAATCCCTTTTAGAGGCACGCCCCCACCCCCCTTAATATATAAATTTTATGGTATTGGTATTAACATCCTCGTCCACAATTCGAGGATTATAAGAATTTTATACGGAAGAGCTGTTGTTTTGATGTATTTAGCTGAATGATAAATTAAAACTTAGGGACCTCAAAAACCCCTTTTCGTTTGTTTTGGCAATTCGTCTACTAATTAGTGATGATAGGTATTATGGAGTACGGTAACGAAGAGTCTAGATTTTTTTAGCTTAAACACACGCACACACACATGCTTCTATTTAAAAGTAAAATACACGTATATTAGATTTTGTACCATTTAGTGGGATACGCTGCACATATGACTGTCCTAAATAGTGAAAATAAATACCAACACTTGTAAATTATTTGATACTTGGTAGTGTAAGCTTATTCCAATTCCAATAATAATAAATAATTAATATATAATTATATTAATGAGATTAATGTTTGTATTTGTAGATAAAAACAATAAATTAATCAAATAACTAGGATATAATAGGATAGATAAAATGGAGACGAACTCTAGATGTATAATTGAGAGTAAGAATTAAAATAATTAAAAAAACCTTATATTTATAATTCGTCTTATAATGTAGTGTGTGTAGTGTGTGTGTTGTGTTCTTCTTATTAAAACTTATTATTTTAAAATTATATTTAAATAAGGGGGAAATAACTTGAGCTGGAGTTGATATGCAAACGTTGTTTACACGGACTACTTACTCTGGTCTTTCTGCTTTTGCATACAAGTATGAAGTGTGACTGAATAATAATAATAATAATAATGATAATAATAATAATAATAATAATAATAATTATAATAATTGTTGTTACTATTGTCATTGATTTTTTTGTTTTTATATTATTATTAATTATATATAATTATTATTATTTTATTATTAATTATATGTAATTACTAATATTTTAATTGTGTGAATATTATTATTATTATTATTATTTAATAATTATTATTATTATTATTATTATTATTATTATTATTATTATTATTATTATTTTATTATTATTATTTGCTGCTGGAGAAATCGGTCTACTTTTTTTAATGCCTCCCCCCTTTCCACCCCCCTAAGCATGGAGTGCTTTAATGAACATGATTTTCAAATTAACTTTTTTTCCTTGTGACAGCTTATCTTGTTTCCTCGTCCAGTGCCACCAAGAGTGCCAGGCAAATGCCAATTATATTTATCTTGACGTTTGGTCTTAAAGAATTAGTTGAAAAAGTTTTTTTTAAGTTAATTGGTGTTAGAATATTAGCCTACTGTTACAATTACTACCTCCAGTAACATCGCTATTACTGCTACCGCCATGACTATTATTATTATTATTATTATTATTATTATTATTATTATTATTATTATTATATTATTATTATTATTACGGTATATGTTTGAATAATTAATTATATGCTTATTTTATTTATTTATTTGTTTATTTATTTATTTATTTATTTCTTCTTCTTCTTCTTCTTCTTCCTTCTTTACTTCTTCTTCTTCTAAGAAGAAGAAGAAGATGCTTTAAATATTCTTCTTCTTCTTCTTCTTCTTCTTCTTCTTCTTCTTCTTCTTCTTCTTCTTCTTCTTCTTCTTCTTCTTCTTCTTCTTCTTCTTCTTCTTCTTCTTCTTCTTCTTCTTCTTCTTCTTTCTCTTTCTTCTTTCTTCATTTTTCTTCTTTTTCTCTTTCTTACTTTTTTATTCTTCTCTTTTCTTCTTTTTTTCATTATTATTATTTATTAGCTCGATAAATTATATTATTATTATTTATTTATTATATATATTATTATTATTATTATTATTATTATTATTATTATTAACCAGAATAAGTTTTTTAATTGATTTAGAGTAAGGGAAACCATTAGGCCAATTACTAATATCGGCGGGACTCGAACATTGGAACACCTACCGAAGGAGGCCAGTGGGGCGCTAGTGGCGGCATGTGTTCTTAAAGCTTGAAAGAAGAAAAAGACGTTTACAAAAAAAAAAAAAAAAAAAAAAAAAAAAAAAAAAAATTTAAAAAGTGAAATGACATATATAATATTCATAAAATGTCTGACACTGACCCTAAAACCAAGTCATACGTAACCAATACCAATATATACCAACAGGGAAGAATGATAATAATAATTAATATTAATAATAATTAATAATAATAATAATAATAATAATAATAATAATAATAATAATAATAATAGTATAGTAGGTACATCAAAACAAAAAATAAACATTGTTGTCATTTGAGAGAAATGATATGTAGTCGATAATGTTGCATAGGGTATAGGGAGATCTCCGGATTGGGCACTGCCATGCCCCTCCCCCTAATTACGGATTTTGGACAAAGTTAAATCGCCGTAATGTTAGTTTCTCTTCGTCCAGTGAGGGGTTAACATGTGTTTAAAAGATTTATAGATGCCAATTGGGCTTTGGTATGGAGACAGGGCAGGCAGGGTATGGAAGAAATGGAGGGGGGGTGAGGAAATTTTAATTAGGGAGAAGAAGATGGAGGGGAGGAGGAGGAAATTTTAATTAGGAAAAATTTTTCGAATTCTTTTTTCAATTTTAGCACACATAAACCTATAAATACACACATTATACATATACATATACGTATACTCAAGACTTTAAATAAAACAATAGATATTAATAATATATATATATATATATTTAATATATATATATTGATAATATATATATATATATATATATATATATATTATATATAATTAATATATTAATATATATATATATATATATATATATATTATATATATATATTATATATTTATAGAGCAATGTAATATAACGTTCTAATGAGTACCCACTGATAATTGTCGAGAGATATAAATGGTATTGATTGGTCAGTTGGCCCTTCTGGAAGCAGTTTTGAAATGCACGATACCCCACAGGGGAGGAGACCTACTGAATGAAAGGTATAGGTGACAAAATATTGTATAGTAGTATTTAATTTTTTATCGAAAACCGCAAACGGACTCATCCAAAATTCTAGGTTCTTTGAACCTACTTTGCAGTTTGTTTTTGAGACCACCGAGGAAGGTAATAATAATAATAATAATATAATAATAATAATATATAAATAATTAATAAATTAAATAATAGATAATAATAATAATAATAATAATAATATAATAATAATAATAATAATAATAATAATAATAATAATAATAATTTCTATAGAAGTCAAGGCTGAACGCAAAAGATTTTTAGTGTTTGTTTGTATGGGTATCCCTGCTATATTATAATCACCTCTTCACCCCCAAAGTTTAAGGGCATGATACCTTCTAATTATTTTAGGTTTATGCCTTTCACTTGGTAACATCTGTTTTGTGGGGGTTCTTCTAGGAGACATGTCATTGGTCTGGGAATTGCTCTAGGGTTATTGTGACAAGTTTGTTAGTAGTTTTTAGTTTTATTAATAACTAGTTTATAGTTTTTATGTAGTTATATTTTTTGTATTAGTGATTGTTACGAAAGTAGTTAATGTTACAGGAATACTTACAACTTAGTGTAATTACCATGTGTTAGCTGTAAGAGGGTTTTAATTACGGTAAAAGTGCGTTGAAAAGTAGAGACAAGTAATGATAAAAAATAAAATATTTTAATTAAAATTATTTTAAATGTGTATGGGAAATTCTCATTAATATTAAAAATATACTTTACTGTTCGTTACCCTAGCAACCACCACCAATTTGCTTTATACTGTAGCTAACTAATAACGGTACATTTCAAAAAAATGACAGACGGTGGACAGGTGACATGTGATCCCCTCTCCCCAAACCCCATCTCCCAGTTAGAGGGGATAAGGAAATTGGGGAAACTGGCCCTATACCTTAAAGTTAACCTTAAGTTCTTGTAGGTAGGAACTTAGGAAAGGCTTATCAGTATAGGCTGCCAGGGTAGGGGACAGTGCCAACGAAATGACAGAGCTGTTTTTAAAGGGAAAGTATACTTTGGTAAAATGTTTATAGCCGGTTTAAGGTGTGTGTGTGTGTTGGGGGAGATGTTTGCGCGTGTGTGTAAATTTAATCATGCATTATATGGTTGATCGTTTTAGAGTTCGCTTTTGATGTATCATTGCCTTTAAACGAACTAAGCAATAGTATAATTTCTCTCTCTCTCTCTCTCTCTCTCTTCTCCCTCCTTTATATATATATATATATATATTATATATATATATATATAATATATATATATTATATATATATATATATATATATATATATATATATATATATAATATATAATATATAAAGAGAACTCTCCTTTAAAGGGTAGTTAACCGATATATATCGACACGAACAATGTAATCGATTTTTTTTCGATTATTTCAATTCAATAGCGCGGAAAAGGTTGCCAATAACAGCTTTTCTTTTTTTTTTTAAACTAAAAAGAATACTGCAGGAAGCCAACACAATTGTGGGAAGCAGAGCAGAAGTTCTGCGATCTGAAATTGTAACAAATATTGTTTTTAGTTTCATTGATCTATCTATTTGTATTATTAATTTTCACACAAGGTTTGAAATTAAAATTATTTATTTTTATAGCAAATTTATTTATTGTCAAAATCTCGTTAATTATATTAAAATAGCCGCTTTTGAGTCATTTTTTAAATGAATCCCTTAGACTAAATAAATTATAGGACACAGACATGTTAACACTAAAATGTCCTACTAAATACTGTTGACGGCAATTTCTTAGATAAGCAGGCAATAAAAAGTACTTGAACGTAAAACGTACTAAAATTTTGCTAGGAGATGTATAAATTGTTCCAAAATTTTTATATAAAAATATAGTGAAGCAAAATTATTTTAAAAAATATGTTCCTTTTATTATGAGATTATAAAAAAGGAAAAAGTGTTACTCAAAGACTCAGCTTTCATTCAAAATTTAAGAATTACCCAATCCCTATTTAATAATTTCTTAGTGATTTCGTCCTCTTGCTGCTTTTAAATGTTTTCAGATAACTAATTTTATTTAATATTATTATTTATTATTAATTATTATTATTATTATTATTATTATTATTATTATTATTATTATTTTATTATTATTAATTATTATTATGGTTAAACTAAAGAAAAAGTTACCCGCATGATATCTCGGGAAAACTAAGATAGATACAAAAAACTGATAACATATATGGAACATGGCGTATGGTATATAAATGGGAAAATGAAAAAAAAAATTTTACTTTTTTTTTTTAATTTTTTTTTTATATCCCAAAACGACGATAGGTACAAGAAAACTAAAAACATATTTAGAATCAGCGCCTGAAATATATATAAAAAAAAAAGATTTTACTTTTTTTTAACTAAAGAATACCCCAGGGTAAACCAAAGATGCAAGAAGTCGGGGTCTCTCGGCCTCCTGGGGGGACGACGGGCGTTGGACTATTTCCCCCCCTCCGGAGGGGGTCTCCGGAAACCCCCGCTCTTTGGTATTTGGTGTCGCGGGGGTTCCTCCGCCCCTGCCCCTACGGGGTATGGAAAACGTCCCCCCTCTGTCCCACCGTCGCTCGAGCCCCCTAAAAATATTTATACGCTGATTCCATATATGTTTTTTAGTTTTCTTCTCCTAGCGTAGTTTTGGAGATATAAAAAAAAATATATAAAAAAAAAATTTTTTTTCCATTTCCATACAAATTTTCATACGCTGATTCCATATATGTACAGGTGTTCTTGTACCTATCTTAGTTTTCGAGAAATCATGCGGGTAACTTCTTTAGTTTGGCCATTATGTATTATAGTAGTATTATTATTTTATTATATATTATTATTATTATTATTATATTATTATTATTATTTATTTATTATTATTGTACTAAATATTTGTAATAAATCATATATTTGAAAGAATTTTCTTTTCTTTAAAATCAGTGAAGCAATATAATTTATAAATCAAATTAGAACGCAAAACCAAAATAATAGCCTCACACTATTCTTAGCTTAACTCAACAAATTGTACTGCAGGTGGTGTCAGAAATTCTAAAAAAAGTACCAAAATTATTCATTGCCTGCTTATCTAGGAATTGGCCCTGTTGACGCATGCGCTAACAAAAACACTGTAGGGTTCGCATAGGGTTCGGAGATTTTCATATCATTTACTATTTATCTAACTTCCTTTTAAAGAGTAGTGCTATATAATATATATATATATATATATATATTTATATTATATATATATATATATATATATTATATATATAGTATATATATCCCTATATATATATATATATATATATATATATATATATATATTCTGCTCTCTCCTCTCTCTCTCTCTCTCTCTCCTCTCTCTCTCTCTTCTCTCTTCTCTCTCTCTTCTCTCTCTCTCTCTCTCTCTCTCTCGTCTCTCTCTCTCTCTCTCTCTCTCTCTCAAAAAGAAAGGAGGTAGAGGAAAACTGGATTATTTCTTTAGGGTAATTTCCAATCTAATTGATTAATTAATAATGGAAGTGATGTTAATTTATCTTGAGGGATTCCTCTACCCATCCCTTTCCCATTTATTAGTTTTTCAAGCTCGCATTTTACTTATTTGAAGGATTCCAGTGATTTAATTTTAATGGACCTACCTTGCCAACAATCTAAGCATCACGTCAAGTTAACATTCCAATGTAAATTATTTTATAAGTAAATTGTGATTTTTTTTTTGTCATTTTTACTTCCCGTTCTGAAAAATGAATGTTGTAATT
>JABUQX010016077.1:25000-32500 GCA_015478945.1 Trachelipus rathkii | reverse complement strand
TATATATATATATTATATAATATATATATTATATATATATATTATATAATATAATATATATATATATATATATATATTATTTTCCTTCTATTCCCAGATTGGGGGTGAGGTGCGTAGCATACACCGGAACAGAATAGTAGTAGAAGAACTTTTTACCGTCCTCTTTATACCCCCAGTGAGAACTCGTCGCAATCAAAAAAATCCTCCCTGATGCTTCACGAGACTGCGACGGACCCTCACTGTGGGGTTCAACTCCTGGGCAAAGCTCACAACCATACCCCCTCACAAAAACCGGCCATTCACTCCTGTTATGAACCTTTCTTCTCGCCTCTGCCAAAACTCGCATTCTTCTCCTTCAGTCATTCATTTGCTGACTCAATCCACTATTTCTTCTGTCTCCCAGCGTCGATTTTCCCAGCAACTTCACCACTTTACATCCGGTTAACCAACCGACTATCATCCTTCCTTTCCACATGACCAAACCATCTCAATGTACTCTAGTATATTCTCTCATTTACTCCCTTCTTCACACCTCACAATTCCCTAATGTGTTTATTCCTCATTTTATCAATTCTTTTCACACCTAACACGCTCCTAAGGTTGTCCATCTGATCATTTTGTACCTTACATCTATAGCTACCTCTTATTCCAAACCATAGTTTCACTCATATATATTAACACAGGTAATAATATACCCTCATGCAAACCCTAGCGCATTCAAGATTTAGTCCCTTTCCATCCACCAAGGATTTAATTGCACCAGCCACCTTCCTACCATTCACAACTTTCCTACTTCATTCTGCATCATCCGTTCTTTTTCATCCAACATATATCCTAAATATTTAAACTCAGATACTTGTTCCAGTTGCTCACCATCTAGCATAACTTCACACAGCGGACTCTCCTCACTCACTACAATAACCTTACTCTTATCTACATTTACTTACAAACCCCTCCTTTTACACACCCTGCCAAACCTCTCTACCAATCCTCTCAAACTCTCTTCAGATTCACCACACAAAACCAAATCATCGGCGTACAATAAGTAGGGCACTCTCCACTCTCTTCCATTCTCCATCATTCTAACACCTTTCCCTGTCACCCCACCTCTAATTCTTTCATAATCCCATTCATATGCAAATTAAATAAGCAAGGAGATATAACGCATCCTTGCCTCGCTCAGCTATTAATTAATATTAAACCAATCACTTTCAACTCCATTTATTCTTACACATGCTTCATTATCGTCATACATACTTTTGATTCTATTCAGAAGCCTACCACCAACACCATATATAACTAATAACTGCCACAGAGCTTCCCTATTACTCCTGTTATAAGTCTGTTGCAAATCCATAAAACCTAATTACAATTTATTATTCTCTCATTTTCTCAATTGTTTTTTTTTTTCAATGTACAAATTTGATCCACACATCCTCTACCACTTCTAAATGCACCTTATTCTTCACCAATCAGTCCTTTATATATATATTTATATATATAATATAAAATATAATATATATATTATATATATATATATATATATATATTATATAATATATTATATATAGTATATATTTATATATATGTTTAGTATATATTATATAAATATAGGTATATAGATAATATATATATATATATATAATATATATATATATATATATAATATAATATATATATATATATATATATATATATATATATATATTATATATATATATATATAAACATTTTATATATATAATACATATTATATATATATATATATATTATTATATATATAAATAATATATATAATATATATATATATAATATATATATATATATATATATAATATATAATATATATATATATAATATTAACCATTCGATTCATAGCAAAGCACTTAAATGCTTTTCTGATTGATCGCGAGAATTAACTGAGGCGGCATTAGATCGAAAGGGCACGTTCACACACACTTTCACAAAGTGGTTTCCTTTGATCCGAAATCAAGTCATCGATTCGGTTGGCATGGACAAGTGGCACCATTTTATGCCAGCTGGCAAGGCCAACAAACGCGTCCACATTACTACTGACTTTGCCGCTTGGGATTGCCAGATGGCATAAATCGGCATAGTGTGGACGCTCCTTTATACAATACAAACA
Organism: Trachelipus rathkii; assembly: GCA_015478945.1. Taxonomy (NCBI): domain Eukaryota; kingdom Metazoa; phylum Arthropoda; class Malacostraca; order Isopoda; family Trachelipodidae; genus Trachelipus; species Trachelipus rathkii. Next base: position 30,354 of record JABUQX010016077.1, on the reverse strand, counting down.
AGTTTTAGCTCTGCCGCGAATCGGAATCCATTTCATATATGCACTTTACCTTATTTTCTCTATAATAACCTAATAGTGATAAAAAAAAAAAACTTTCACTTCTTCACAGCACGCTACCCGAACTCTATAAATATGTGGGTTATAAGACTTTATTTTCCCGTTAATACCGTAGCTGAACTACTTCCCCACACACTTGCTGGGGTTTAAATTCGGTTCATCAGCAATTAGCATTTGTGAATTTAATTAATGGTGAATTCGGCCTTCTTCAGATTATGTCCTGTTTATTTCAGCGACGAATGTTTGGTAGGTGTCAAAATTTGATAGGCTATAAGTGTTGCGGTATAAGTACCTGATTCCTTTGTCGAAATTGCTCTATTCCCGCAGGGACACGGCGCTAGAGAGATAAAGGGGGGATTATAGGATTTTCCACTAGGGCTATTTAAGAATATGCGATTTCTATTACATTTACCCATTCCAACAGACTTCGGTTTCAAGTTGCTTTTAAGGAGAACAGTGTTTAAAAGGAATTTCGATATTTTACATTTTATTGAGATTTATTAATGGAATTTTGTCATCTTTGGAAAGTTGAGCTTACTAGAATTTCTTAGACTTTGAAATCAGAGTCCGGCTTGAAAGTACGGTTGCATATTCAACATGACTCAAAAATTTGTTTCTCAGGAAAGTCGATTGAAGTTTGATTCTAATACAAAATATAGGGCAGCCATTACCAAACTAAAGCTCTTTCGTAGGGACATTTGGATAGTTAGGATATGAGACTCTTTAAGGTAAAAGTACATATCATTACCAAACTCTCAATAGTAATAACTCAAAAAACGCAATTTTTTAGTTTGTCGTTCTTGCATCAAATGAGAGATTAGTAGTAGTAATAGGAATCGGAAATTCCTGGATTAAAAGACCAAAGAAAGACACTGTAAATTGCAGGAAATATTTTAGAAAAGTGTGAAAATTAAAAATCCAAAGACTAGTTACTAAGTAAATTAACCAGTATACTGACCCCACTTAAAGGATTTAAATTTTTCATTAAATTATATTTGCAGAATCGTTGTTTCAATATATATATATATATATATATATATATATATATAATAATATATATATATATATATATATATATATTTATATATACTCAATTGTTATGACACAATTAATTTAATCACCCCCAGGGTTGTACTGATATAAAAGGGGTGATGTAAAGAAGGCCTCTTCATTTTATTCTTTATTAACTTCACTGTATTCGGATCACCAACAAAAAGGATAATTTCTTTTTTTAATAGGTTTTATGACTTATCTTCAAAAAAATTGCAATGATTTGTATTGGCCCGGATCTGTTATTATTTCTAAATTAAGAAAATTATTACAAAAGATCACTTTAATGGGGCTTTTATATATATTAATTATATTATTATCATTTGTATGCGAGTGTATACAGGAAGATATGACCAAAGAAGTCAAATTCTTCCCAACTTATTAAGATCACTCTTAATATGATAATCACAATATCTTTTATATATATTATATCTGAATTATATAATTTTCGAAGATATGGTCAGTGCCTTGCCTTCTCAGTTAAAGGTGGTGTTTAGACTACCCGTTCCTTCTCTGACTTAAATTAAGAACACAGGCCAGTAGAAGGAACGACTCGGGTTATTTTAAATAATATAAAAAATAAAAACAGTCATGTACAAGTTTTTATATATGTATATTTTTTTAAAATTTAGTTTACATAGTATACACATCCTTGTTAGATGCTAATGAATACAAGCTTTCTTATAATAGCTTTTGCCTCAATAATGAGTTCTAGCTTCATAATTGCATAATAGATTTTAAAGCCATTATTTTATAAATCTGTAATCAATATATATTATATATTATATTATATAATTCTCTTATTATTTTTAAAATATGTAAAAAAATAGATATATTGTATATATATATAATTATATATATTAGTTATATAATATAATTATATATATATATATATATATATATAATATATATATATATATATATATATATATATATATATATATAATTTACAATGCCACTACAATTTGTTTTTCAAAAGAATGCATTTGTTGTAATGGCCAAGGAAAATTTTTTTGTAAATATTTTATATACCACGTCGATTAAGAACTTTACTTCGGGGTATACAAGAGAAATTTTTTTATTTATATAGGTAATTTTTTTATTTCTTTTATTCCCTTAAAAGGCCATTGTGCGTGTGTGTGTGTACAGGATGCTAAAAATAGATCCTTGTCATTTCGTAGGCACTAGTATTTAGTTACTACGTACGCGTACTTCGTAAATAACTAATAATAATAATTGTAGCATTATATATATTTATATATATATATTATATATACTATATTAATATATATATATATATATATGAAATGTATATATAATATATATATATATTTATATATATAAATATATATATATATATATATATATATATATATATATATATATATATATATATATATATATATATATATATTACGAGTGGGTAAGTGATTTTAAGGAGTTTGCACGTGTTTGGATGTGTAATGCTAAAAAAAAGAAAATTGCGAAATTTCGTTTATTTCAAACGGTCCACTTGGACCATGACACACAAATATATTCCAGCATTTTGGAAAACGAGTGAAATATTGAGTGAACGAATCCGAGCGTCACGAAAACATGTCCGATAAACATGGTTCACTTGAATTGGTCTTAAAAAGAGAGTTTATTATTATTATTTGAGGTTGTTATTGTTGGAGTTCAAGGTCTTATTTATTACAACTGAAAGAAAATTATTTTTTTTTCGCTATTATATATATATATATATAATATATATATATATATATATATATATTATATATATATATTATATATATATATTATATATATATAATTATAATATATTATATATACTAATATTTTTTTTTCTATTAATATGTATATATATATATATAAATTTAATAGGAGAGGCATTTGGAATAAATGGTATATTATTATACAAAATATTGACCAGTATTTTTTATTTTAAGCATACGTTTTGTTTAACTTATAGTCGAATTCTTATATTTTTGGAAGAGAGAAACTATTGATTTCTTTTTTTTAAGTCTTATAATATTCGAGGCTGAATAAATTTCATATTGATCCATCTCGGCCTTAAGTATTCATATTATCTTCGAGGTTGAATGTTTTATATTCACCAAAACTCTTAGGTATCATGGACCAAAATAGACTTCACGTGAAGGTTGTTTTAGCTTTTTATATATATATATATATATATATATATATATATATATATATATATATATATATATATATATATATATATATATATATATATATATAATATATATTTTTTATATTTATTTATATATATATATTATAAAATTAATTATTTAATCAGCAGATATTTTTTATTAAATTATTGAGGGAAATTCTTTCATTCTTCTGTGGAATGTTGACATCCTTCCATCGAAATATTTGTTAGGTTCTTCAGCCCCGTATGAAGAGGGAATAAATATACTTCTCACTTTGCTGTTCAATACATCATCCCAGAGAGTTTGATTTTATAAGTTGGGTGACAATGCTTGCCAAAGAAGGTGTTAAAGTTTATTTTGATGTTTCTCAAACAAAAATAAATTGTCTAGGTTATGTGTATGGGAACTTTTTCATCTTAAAAAAATGGCAATGTTAGGGAATAACAATTTTAGTCTAGATCGCAAGATGAACCTGGTAACCTAAGATCTCCAAGAACATTGGAAGTAATGTTGGGAAAAGTCTACTGCTAAAGTATCACAGGTTCATTCACCCTCTTGTTTGGAATAAGATTGTCCGCTTTGTATGTCTCCTTGGGGGGGTTTTCACTTATTAATTCGACTCACCGTTGGGAATGGTGTAAATAAAGACTCACCAAGCAATATCGTTCCTTTTCGATTATCAGTTGTCTAGATTCTACGATTCTGACACTCATCTTGCCATTTTCGCGTTGACTTCCAAGATTAAAAGTTAAACAATTGTATCTCGTCCCTGGATGTAGAATTTTATTTTTGCGGCTTTTTTTTATTATGATGGAAGCTGGATCTTTAATGCTGTATGGAGTTAAGCTATCACGTTTGCTGCAGTAATTGTGCTGCTTGAATATAATGCTTGTTAGTTTTTGACTGCCCCAACTCCCTCGTATCATTTTCGATTCTCTGTACTATTCTTCTTTGCAATAGAGTCTGTGCAATGTGGGAACTTTGTCTTCAAACACAATTTGGCCATTTTTGTTACAAATGCGTTTGATAGACGAGCACCTATGATTCGTTGTTCCCTTTGTAAGTAGGATAAGTAAACTATTTTACACACCGCTTGACTTAGCGGCAATTGAAATTGAAAATCGGTAATACATTGACATACGACTAAGCTAAATAGAAAAAAAAATGTTAACAAAAGAATATCTAATTTTATCATTTAATTGAAACCAAAACTAATAAAATTGATACATCTAATACTAGTTTAAACTATTAATCTGTATACTCGTATTCTTAACATCCCCCATCCCCACATCAAAATATAAAACCACAACAGCAACAGGCTAAAATAGTAAACAAGTAAAAAATAATATATTTTACAATACTTTCCATATATCTGCATTTCGCAAGTTAAGTTGCAACACAACTTATATATAGTGCAAATGGGTGTATAACTAACGTATAATATATAGAGCAAATGTATATATAATACATATGGGTATATCATACTATGTATACTTACATTGATATATTAATAGTAGGCCTTCCTAAATATTACTAGGTATAGTAGTATACTAACGTTTTTATACTATCATAGACGAGCAGAGTACCCCATTTAAGGTTCCTAAGCTAACGTAGAATAAATTATGGAAGTTTTGTGAACTAAAATATTATTCTTCTAAATTTATTCCTATGGATACTGTGAAATATTATAGAAACCAGAGAGTTTATGGGTATGTATATATACATGCATGCATTAAATGTATTTTTAAGTAGGCCTATCCAAATATTCATGTTATTCCCTCTAGTCTATTTTTACCGTATGTATTGCAATATATATATACTATATAAAATATTTTAATTATTATATATATAATAATTATTTTTAATTAATTTATATAATTATATTAAGAATAATATATAATATATTATATGATAAACATAATAATCCTTTATAAAAATATGAATGCGAATTACAAATCCGTGACGTGTCCGGAGCAGGTGTTTAACATTATAAATTATGCATCCTGACGGATGATATGAAAATATTTAAACATAATCTCGCGATAATTAAAATGGCATCCCTAGTTTTATACTATA
>JABUQX010016077.1:0-15000 GCA_015478945.1 Trachelipus rathkii | reverse complement strand
ACTATATATATATATATATATATATATATATATATATATATATATATATATATATATATATAAACATTTATATATATATATATAAATTTATATATATATATATATATATATATATATATATATATATATATACTATATATATATATATATATATATATATATATATATATATATATATATATATACTGTAAATAAACATTTATATATTTCATCTTATTTGTTAATAAGTATTACAGTTAAGCTTAATATTTTTATTCATTTATTTATTTTGCTATTTTGCTATTTTATGTTTTACTATTTCTTTGTTATATTATTTCTTTTTCTCTTTGATTTTCCAATATCACCTTCACTATAAATATCTGTCAAGATCAATATAAACCATAGCAAAAAATGTGTTATATATATATATATATATATATATATAATATAAATATAATATATATAAAAAAATTTTTATATATATATATATATATATATATATATATATATATATATATATATAACTGATATATATATATGGAAATATATATGTATATATAATATATATATATATGTAATAATATATTAATAATAATAATAATATATATATGTATATATATATATATAATATAATATATATATATATATAAATAATAATAATAATATGTATATATATATAATAATAATATAATATAATATAATATATATATATATATATATATATATATAATAATATATATATATATATAATAATAATATATGTATAATATAATATAATATAATAATATATAATATAATATATATATATATATATATATATATATATATATAATATATGTATAATAATGTCATAACAGCTAACATCAATGTATGTATGTATGTATAGTAATAATATGTAATAATAATATGTGACATATATATATATAATATAATAATAATAATATAATATCAATAATAATATATATATGTATGTATAATGTATATATAATATATGGAAATGTATAATAATAATATGTAATATATGTAATAATAATCTAATAATAATATAATAATAATAATAATAATAATAATAATATGTATGTATCTTATATAATATATAATAATAATAATGTAATAATAATAATAATAATATATGTATATAATATATAATATATATATTAATATAATAATATAATATATAATAATAATATATGTAATAATAATATATCTATAATAATATATAATAATATGTGTAATAATAATAATAATATGTGTTTTATATAATAATAATATATAATAATAATATATATATATATATAATATATATATATATATATATATATATATATATATATATATATATATATATATGAAAAATAGTTTGTATATCACGGGTATAATCCTATTCTAGGAAATGAACTACACAAAAGTATTCATTCACTATTGTATTTCGTCAATGTAAGGGTTTTATCTTTTGGACCAGACCCACATCCATGCCCCCTCACAAAACGACGTCACTTATTCCGATTATGCACCCATCTTCTCTCCTGTGGTAAATTCACATTCTTTCCTCCAAACATTCTCTAGCTGACTTAATCCACTTTTTCTTAAGTCTCCCAACCGATCGATTCCCAATACACTAACCTTTATACACCCGCTTAGACAACCGACTATCATTCATCATATTCATATGGCCGAACCATCCTAATATATTTTTTTATCCCTCATGCACTCCTTTCTTAGAAACACACAACTCCCTAACATGCTCGTAAAATTATCCACCTGACCAGACTTCACCTTATATCTATACTTCTTACCCCACATCATAGTTTCACTACAATACATTAACATAGGGAAAAACTTACCCTCATGCAGAACCCTAGCGCACTCAAGACATAGTCCCCTTACATCCACCAAATATTTAATTGCGCCAGCCACCTCCCAACAACTCATAACTTTCCTACTACACTCTGTATCACCCGTTCCCTTTTCATCCAACATAAGGCTTAAATATTTAAATTTAGATACTTATTCTAGTTACCTACAGTCCTACATGATTTCACAATGCGGACTCTCGTCAACTACCGCCATCACCTCACTCTTATCTACATTTACTTTCAAACCGATCCTTTTACACACCTTTCCAAACCACTCTTCTACTAATCATATCAAAGTTTTTTCAGATTCACCTGACAAAACCAAATTATCTGCGTACAATAAGCAGGGCACCCTCCACTCTCCTTCATTCTCGATCTGTCTAACTCCCTCCCCTACAACCAATACATAAAATCGTTTCATCACCCCATTCATATATACAAGCTAAATAGCAATGAAGACATAACATAGATTTGCCTAATTCCACTATTATTATTAAACCGTTCACTTTCTACTCCATTTATTCTTACATCATCAGCTTACATACTTTTGATTTCCTTCAGAAGCCTACCATCAACACCATATATCATTAAGACCAACCACAGAACTCTCCTGTTAATCCTGTTATGCGACTGCTACAAATCCATAAAATCTAAATAGCTTGTTCTTCTTCTCTCTCATTTTCTCACTCATTTACTTTAACGTAAAAATTTGATCCAGGCATCCTCTACCACTTCTAAATGAACCTTGTTCTTCAACAATCAGCCCTCAGTACTCTTTCAATTAACATACCAGCAAGATCTTCCCTACTAAACTCAATCAACAAATTCCCATGTAGTTTCTACATTCTCCTTATTACCCTTGCACTCATACAAGGGCGTTATGAATAATCTCATCCAGTCCTGCGGAAGTACACCCTCCACAAACTCTTTGTTACACAACTTACATGTCCACTTAATCACAATCTCAACTCCATTATTTGTCATTTCACCAATAATTACATCTTTACCTGTTGATTTAGCATTGATCAGCTTTCTTACACTTTTATCTCCTCCCTACTAATTATCTCATCCCCAAAATACCTGCTTCTTACACTATCAAAACCAACACACATTAATAATCACCTCTTCATCACTGCTAGTGCTATTCAGATTTTCAAAATGTTCCCTCCACACACTCCTCACGTCCATCTCATCAATCACGAAAGTACTATTCCTATTCCCTATAATATATAGTATATATATGTATAGTAAATATAGTATATATATAATTATATATACTAATAATATATATATAATATATATAACTATATAATATATATATATACTATATATATAGCTATATATATATTAATTATGCTGGGTATGGTAGGTTGCTAGGAATTGCCAAAAAATGCAAAATTTAACTTTTTCCAATTTATTATTTTCTTAAAATTGGAAAATAAAATTTGACACATATACAGTAATAAACCATAAATTTTCCTACAACATTTTTAACAAGAAAGATCAGTTGCACATAAATGAAACAAGCTTAATTTATTAATATAAGTTAATATATATATGTATACCGCCCTACTTTCATACATCATAATCGGACTTGATTAAATTCTATATTTATTATTACCCCTACTAGTGATAAGATATCGAATAGTCATAGAGTGATTTAGGATTTAAATGATTTTGACTTAGATCAGTTACCTTATTACTGTAAGAAAGCTTCGATGTATGATAATTAGTCACCAATTATTATTGATCGAGCTCAATTAATAAAGATCCACTATATAATTTAATAGTGATACTCATATCACTGATATAATTCGAGTCGATAGTTACCAGATTATTTAGGTGAAATTATAATAGTAAATAATTACAGTATAGTTTAAGAGGTTTGATCATACAGAAAGCCATAAGCTAACAATCATCTTACAGAGTATGGAAGGTCCTATAATTCACTATAAGAACTAAGAGGGTTACGTACAATATGTCGAATGTGAGATCAGATGTATGTTATGCTTTATACCAATTACTACTTAAGTATCGTATTAATATCTCGAATTTTAGTACTCTGAAATGTTGAATACAGTTTAAGGAAATTGTTAATGTCTATAAAAGTGTCCTAGCTTTTGCGCCGAAAAGCCGAGAGAAGAAGAGACACCAACTGCAATGGAAAATTGTGTGTCCTCTCACCCGACAGGGCACGTGCTATGTGGTGCGCTTATTGTTTATACGGAATTTGATCCCAAACTTTCTCAGCAAAAATTGTGACATTCCCACTGATCTCCTATGCCTATATATTCTTGCCACTCTAATACCTGTTTACAAAATTCAAATTTTCTACGGAATGAGTAATAAGCGTTCTAAAAATCTGGTTAGACAAACCTCTTTTAGAACCCGTTCCGCGCTATAGAGCAAGTTTTCACTCTACTAGGATGCAAAACTGCTCCATAGAGTAATCTCCGAAGGAAAGTTTAATCATGAGCAACATGTTTATACAATATCATTATCTAAGCCAAAAGCAAGCTCAAGAACCACCATAACATATCGTTTAAACTCGATTTTATATCGCTTGTTTTCCAGTGATCGGGTGAAATGAACTGAAGAATATAAAAAAATAACATTATAATTATTTAAATACGTTATTTGAACGTTAAATACGCTTAGTTACTCTAATTATCTTTATACATTATAATATGCTGATATTAAACTAAATCTTATTATGTATAAAATATCTATATACTAGATATTACATATCGTATCAAAATCATATCTATTATAATGATACTTCATTTTCTATTTTTGTCACTGATTCATTAGTACAGAGCGTATATTTAATTTTAGATATAACTATTTATTTTACATGTGATGTAAATTACAGATTTATTAATTTAAATATATAAGCTTTTTCATTTAGTTAGTTACCCCAGGCATTGACACGGCTTAATTATGCTTATGCTAAATAATTTTTATAACACTTAAGCACTTACTGTTGTAAATAATATATAATATAATATATACTGCTGTAATAATTAAAAAATTCTAACATAATATAATATAGATAAATAATAATTAAATAGTTAATAATTATTCTTAATAAAATATTAATAATATATTAAATAATAAGTATAATCAATAATAATATAATTATAATCATATAATAATATAAATAACTAAATATAATAATATAAATTAAATAACAATATTAAATAACTAATTAGATATAAATATAATTAAATAATATAATAATATAATAATAATATTAATAATTGTTTCCAATAGTTAATAATAATAGAGATAACGCGTCCTAATTCACCAAAGTATTGTGAATTAATTATAACTCGTTTATTTTCTCTAATATGAAGATATTTTCAGACACAAAAAAGAACATAACATTTAATTTACTTCTTCTTTTGTATTTTCATTTATAAAGGTAGTCTCTGCGATTTTTATGTACTCTGTCAAAACTCGATAAAGTGCAGAGAGTTGTGTGAAAAAAAAAAAACGGAAAAAAATTTTCTCGTTCGCACGAATCAGAATAGAATCCGTAATAGATTAAAATTTAAAGTTCGACTGTATCAATAATTAACAAATAAGAAGTGACATCATCTTCAACATTTGAAAAATAAGAAATTACCTATGACATTGTTATCTACAATTGAAGGCGTTTGTAATATATATATTTATGAATTATTATATATATTAATAAATTAATATTTATTATAATATTGTAGATATTCATTGTGATCATAATGAATTGATTACATGAGAGGTATCAGGTTTTGAATAAATATATTATATAATTATATATTATATATAGTAAATATAATTATATAATATATGTATAATATATATTATATAGTATTATATATATTAGGGAAGATTAGTAGCATTAAGTACAGAGGATGGGTTCAATTTGTGTACTTTCGAAGATGCAGTTGTGTGGGGGGAATATGTCCAGCAGATAATAATTGAAAAAGTTAAGTTTTTGAGATAAAAAACCATTCTTTCTCTCTCTCTCTCTCTATAGTATGTATATATAGTATTTATATTATTTATAATATTATCTTTTATTATTAACTTACGTTAATTATATATATTATACTAGTTTTTCGCTAACTTTTATTATTATATATTCTAATATACTTTAATACTCTATTATATATAAATATTATTAAATAGTTACAATACTGCCTAGATAATTTCTATGTATATGTATTAGTTTTAATAGTACATATACTTCATTACTATCTACTAAGCTGTAACACGGGTTATATTATACTCAAGCACATCATAAGACATTTCTATTTAGCTATCAAATTTTATGAATTCCCTAAGTCTTTCATATTATAATAGGTAGTATAATATAAATGGAAATCATTATAACATCATATCTTAATTAATTAATAAATGGATAATGATTTAAATCAATAATTAAATATTATAATAATGAATAATAATTAAGAATATAATAATAATTAATGATATTATGTTAATAATGATACAATAATAATAATAATAATAATAATTAATATAATAAAGTTGAATAGTCTAAAGACGAGCATACTGGACTATCGTGCGTGAGAGGCTGCTCGCCGACTCTCAGAGCAACAGACCTGGTATTACAATCGTTCCCACGCCTACAGTGGGTAAGCTATTGAGAAACAACTTTATCTTCAATGGGCTATTGCCATAAGAATTAAAACTTAGTCTAGCGGCACTGCGTAACGAAATGCGTGTTTGGAGAATCGGCATAAAGTCTCGATTTAACGTGATATAGGACCACGTTAAAGGATTTTTTATGAATTAATAATAATATAGTAATAGTTTTTATATTTCATAATTCTTATATATTTAATATTATTTTATTATATTATATATAATTATATTATTTATTATAATAATTGCATATTATAATATATTAATATATTTTTATTATATATATAATATTTATTTAATATCAATGTCCTATTAATAGAGATAAACATCAATATTAAATAATTATGAAGTAACATAATTATAATAACTAACTAATAAAAATAGTATATTACATCAATTTATCAATCTTAATAATTAATAACTTATAATTTAATCTAATGATCGACGAGAATATAATTAATAATAATTGTTTTATACATAAAAATAATAAAATAAAAATAATCAAGTTACTACCACTTTAAATATTGCTAATTATATATAAATGAAGTAATATCCTTATAAGCTCTATAATATACAGTAAAATATATTTACTACGAATGAACTCAAACGTATTTTATTGAGTCGAAAGACGAATATTTCGTAGTCAACACGTGATACGAGTGTCATTAGGTCAGAGCAGAAGCCATTTATTCCTTAATTATTTATAAAAATTGTAAAGACGCAGGACTTAAATGTGAAGGTTCGCAAGCTATTGTTATATGTTGATACATGTATTGAAGTCATTACCTCAGATAGAGGATGGTAATATGAATCTTCGTATGGAATTAACTTTATAGCATTTACTAACCATTACAGATTTGTAATTCGTTTTTGTGTTATTATTTCGAAGACTAAGTTCATTTACCTATCTTCATCAACTAAATCTTCTATATCTACCATAATTACTAATAGTCGATTGTGTGACTCATGTATTCTACTGGTATTTGTATATAGTATGCAGAGAGAAATTTCGTAACTCTTGAACTTGTGTGATAATTAAAAAATTATTTTATTTTTTCCTTTAATCACTCGCTATTTTATCGCTTTTAGTTTAATCGAGTACAGTGTAAGTTCTACTTTTCGTATATAAACGAGATAACGCTTGTCAGTCTATTAATCGGTCCTTAGATTCTCCTAATGAATTTCTTCTAGCCATCTCTATTACAAAGAGACATCGCACTGTCGTGTAATACTGCCTGTATTGCGTAATCTTATATCGAGATGCTGATGAGTTTGTTGGGTGTAGGATATATATTCTCTCCTCGACAAGGTCGTTTGCTTCTGCCTCCATTTTACCTCCAGATTTCATCTCCTGACTCGTTTTGGCAGTAAAATCCTCTAAGATAACTGTTTCGGTGTGAGTGATCCTATAGACTTTTCTGTGATTACTATCTTAAATTCTAGGTGTAGCTATTTAAGTAAGTGTATTCTCTTTTGATCTATATTACTGATGAACGTGTAGGATGGCGGTGGGTCCGGATGGAATTCATGCCAGAGTCTTTGAGAAATTGTGTCTCGTTGCTTTCCCGGCAACTCTCGTTTCACCTGCTCTCTTCTATTGTATTCCACCTAAATAAATACATAAATACTTAGCATTTCTCGGCTGTGTTTAAGACAACTCGCCACAATAAGGTCCATGTGCACGAGTTAACTGTTCTCTTCGCGAAAAGGTAAGCAGCTATTCTAATATTTATTCTCGCCTATTAGCTCGCGAGCCTTGCTCTCTTATTTCTCATCTCTCCGAGGCTTCTCAACTCTCATCTCTCTCTCTCTCGAGCTGGAACTGCTGCTTTAGGCACACGGACGGCTTCGGTGCTCGCGAGGCTACCTCGCGCCCAGATATTATTCTCAAATTCTGCTCCCGCCTTTTGGCTCTCCTTCTGCGCGTTATTGACTTCATTATACTGGGAGAACTTGCCTCTAGAATTGGGCTGTGACAAAACATATTACGTGTTATATCTTATATTTTATTAGAATCTGAATTTTCCATATAGCCGAACGCATATAATCAAATCTCACAAATATCAAAATCATAAATAAACTTAGATATTCTTCTCACAATACTGTTCGAATCCGCTCAACTGTTTTAGTGTCAGATCCGTGAGGACTATCGTTCTTTTTTTTGCATAGCCAAGAGTTATTTAAAATGCATTTGTGATTCCTCAGGCGTTCGTACTTTATCTGCCTTATTACTTCTTCTCTTCGATTTCTTACATGGTATACTATCTTTCACTAGCACCGACTTAGCTTCTGGTCCAACTGCGCTTTATTTGAGGTGACTACTCTCTCAGAACCTTCAATTGTACAACTCTTATATATTCACCTCTTAGATAATTTATACTTATAGGATATAGACTGTTTCGTCTATCTTGCGAGTTAATACTCTCACGCTTCTGGATTAAGGAAATTTCGAAGCATGAGTCATTCTCATACCTTTTTGAATGTCATATTGCACGTCTGAAAAACGCACTCTTTTCTTGCAGAATTCTCTTCTCTCCAAACACCCTTCTAAGTGTCTATCTCTACTATCGAGCCGGTTCAGTGTCTAAGAACTGATCATATAAAATAAAGATAGTTGACCTATAAAAGTGAGAACAGAATAACAAATCACTGTGGAAACTCACCACTAGACGTGTGCTAGGCGGCTTAACAGAAATTGGACTAGCTCAATCTAATGAGTGACTGCCTAGATATTTTTTCCTTAATCAGTGCCCAGCTTATTACTAGTTATAGTGGTACTCTCTCACTGTATCATATTTTTGTTAGAGTATCCTCTTATAGTCTGGAGGGGGGTTGTTTCAACACCTGTCTTTTTTTTAGTGATAAGGAGTCGAGTTCATGAGTGCACATCATAGTGAAAACTGTTTCTTTGCTTTCCTAGTTGTGCAGTGACAGGATTAGAAGGATTGTTGGTGTTTACTCTCTGATCCCATTACGTCCCCTCCCGCGATCGGCAGGTGTGCGTAGGAACGTATTCCTTCTGCACGCTCTGAGACGACTCATTGACTACCTTTACGACCTGGTCCTCCCACTACCATATTAGGAGTGGCGTGTGCTGGACGCACGAGTTTTTTCTACTTTACGATTGGTGAAATCCAAGCTAGTCAGTCTGTTCGCTTCTCCTTACTTTCCACCATCCTACTATGTATATGAAAAACATTAACAAGAAAATAATATATTTACCTTTGACTAGTTAACTTCTCATCTTTTTAATAGCCTGCGCTCTTGTCCTCATTAATAGCTAATAGTATACTCTGCATTGAAGGTCTCAACTGTATAGAAAACGTACTGCCTCTTTGAAAGCGGCTCTGCCCGTGAGGGTGTGACCACCTCTATATAAAGAAATCCTGGATAGTATCGTTTGTTCCAAATATTATTGTGGCAATGATAATAAGCTGCTCGATTCCTATTCACCCAAACACAATCCATTCTATATAGCAGACTCATATATCCATGGAAAATCACACTCTTCTCACTATTAACCCTTCTCAAGATTGAAATTATGCAACCACCCAATTTTTAGACTGCTATTCAAACTGTAAGAATTTTACAACTTCTAGTATTCTTACATGATTACTCACAGTTACTACATAATAATCGTACTATAGCCTCTCTATCCCAAAGTCATTATATCAGTATGCATAAATTCTATTCTATCTTACCTCTCTCATTCCGTTCACACAACCATACATCAAAGCTACATTTTCCACCACACCAATTATATTTTCAGCGTTCTTTTAGCTCTTTGCTATCTCAATCTACAACGAGCATATATAAATTTGCACTTATCTAACTAATCTCATTACACATCTTCTTCTTCTATAAATCAACAATAATCCTTCTTGACTATATTATTGTACTACATACAATTACATATATTTTCCGCTGAAATGATATCGTTATATTATACAGCGATACACGTACTTTCTCCAATAATCAATTGGAGTTGCTTACGCAAAGCGAGCAAAGTCAGGTAAACATGGCAACCACCTAACTACACGTCCCTCAGGTTCTGAAGGCAGTCGACCGCAGGCTCACGACTTGGGGCATTTTATTACTCATCAAATCAAAATAGGTAAGGATTTTTTCATGAATGTCGTGAAGAGTGTTGCTAGCCCTATTGAAGCATAAATAGAGATAGGGCGTTTTCTAGAGGATTGAATGAGAGTTAGGTAAGTAGTTATGGCTTAGGTTAGGCTTAGGTTAGTTTAGGTTAGGAGTATTTTTTTATACTTAATGTAGTAATTATCTATACTGTATATAGCGTTAATTATTAAAACGGTATCTGTAAATTTGTTAGGCTTAAATGAGATTGTGATTCCATCAATGAGACTGCAGAAAGATAATGCAAACGATATAGCGATTACCCATAAGCAAATACATGGGTTATTATCTTATCGTTATATTATACATATATATTTATTACTAAGATAGTATATATATTAGGTACCTATATATCTATTATAAGTACTATAACTAATACTACAAATATTTGATATTATAAATAGCTTATAGTAATTATATAAGGAGTACCTGCAGCCATCTTACTAATATACCTTTTAGTTATAAAAATAAGTTTACAAAGGAGTAACAGAAAATAATAAACCCAGGATAAATAATTATAATTATGATTGTTATATATATATGACCTAAATTTATTTATAGTTTTTCCATTTATAATTTACTATACGTAGATTATAGTCTATACATCAGACAGCTGTCTTGCTACTATATAATATCACAGTAAAATATTAGCAAAATTAGATATACTAATAATACTCCACTCGATAAATATATACTACCCACTAAGATAATAAAAATAAATGATAATAATAAATAAGATAATATAAGTAGGATTTTGTTATTATTGAGTTATTCACTATCTTCACACAATATCTATATAATAGTTCAATTGAATCGAAGCACTTATATTTATCTCGACAACTCCGATCATATGTAACGTATGCGATTGATAAAAAATATGCCGTATTTTTTGCTGATAGACGTATATGAATGAATCTTTAAGCTAATCGTTTAACCAATCCGTGAATATAGTATTAACTATATAAGCATTATATTATAAATTAATTTATAATACATATATTATATATATTTAAATCACTAATAGTTCTACCTAAAAATAAAATAGCTATATAAAAAGAAAATTAATTATTACATTAATTTTAATATATATTATATAAGTAATATATAATGATATATATACTAGTTATATATATATAACTATATTATATATAGTGATAGTAATAATATAGATTATATAATAAGATATATAAATATACATGAAGTAATATATAACCGGAACAATTAAACAATTTCGGTAGGATGAATAAGTATAATATAGAATTTATGTATTTATATATTAAATAGATATATTTTATAATATTTAATATATATTTTATAATATATTAATATATATTAAATATATATATAAATATTTATATATAATAATAATAATATATAAATGAATTATAATCATGCTTGAGGTTCATAGTACAAGTACTGTATCTTGACTATGGACTTAGAGTACATTCTTTAGAAGTACTGAATTCGTACTTAGCTCATTGATTTTAGACATGAAAGTATATTATGTACTTGCACCTTTAAGTACTGAAAATTTCAATAGATAAATATAAATATATAAATACTATCAAAATATACTACTTTGGATTATATAAACTTGCAAGGAGTATAGTATAATATACAGATTAAATATAATATATTATAATATAATATGATATATAATATATAAGTTTATATATTAATTAATTAATATAAATATATATATATAATTGTATTATTATATAATCTTATATATATAAATATTGCTAATACAGTTGGAACAATTATATTGATATATATATATTAAGTGACAATAATTTATCTAGTTAATAAGAGATGAATATAGAGTTGTACAAACTAAAAATAAATAAAGGGTTTAAAATTAAAATAATATGGGGTAAATTAGTGTGATTTAGATTATAAATAAATATTCAGACATTCTGATTTAAAGCTTAAAAGTTAGAACTAAGTAGTAAATTCTTATTAACTATCTATAAAAAATAATTTATAATTATATATATAATAGAGATTAATATAAATATTATATATTATATATATATATTATATAATATAATATATATTAGTATATATATTATATTATTAATATTAATATATATATTATAATATATATATTATTTAAATAATATATATATTATCTATATATTATAATTAATATATTATTGTATGATTAGGATTTTAAATATGTATTCATTATTCATACTAGTTTATATTGATTTATTAAATTAATTTATATTATATTACATGTTAATAGTATATTTTTGAGTATTTCTGATAAAATATATTATCATGTTATATTAGTTGTAGAGGCCTCTTAGAGCTGTCCCACGATATTATTAAAAGTTCATCTTATAGTAGATAATACTTTAATTTTAATCTCTTAGAAGAATATGTGAGATAAACGATATAAACTTACCAAACGATTGCTGGAAAAATAAATACCATAAAATGGTTAAAAAATAATCTTAATTAGAGACTTATAAATTTTTATATTATTTTTCACATGTTACTAGAGTACTCAATATTCAGGTCTATCTTAATTACAGGTTTATTAATGGATTTATAGTAGGTATCTGAGACATATGAAAAACAATATATTATATTTCCCATACAACAGCTATCCTTGCTATTGAACTATAGTGAATTGCCTATATAGCGAGCACACATCCTAATTATTTAATTAGAGAAGTCAGTATGAGAGAGTAATATTGTGTTAGAATTTGAGAAGCTCTCAGAAACTTATTTTTTCCAAAGAATATCTTAACTCATATATACTTTTTTTCAAACTTAAATTTTTACTTTATCTTTAAAGTAGTTATTATCTAGATGTAGTATATTTAAAGATATAATATAATGTATATATTATAATCATTTGACATTTCTTAAAATGGAATTTTAACAAAATATTAGTGAGAGCTCTCTGTAACTTTTTTTATATCCAATAATGATAGCGACGATAGTTTCGTTTTTCATTTTTTATCTTACATTATTAATATTTATTACTTTTTATTAGTATTATCAATAATGTAAATTATTAAATAGTTACAAATATTAGTAAATTAATATTAAATAATAATAAATGTATAGTGCTTGCGGGTTTTATAGCATATATATACATATAATAGATATAATTAATAATATTATTTAAAGTAAATATATTAGTTGCAACACACTCTGCATCTACTTTTAACCAATTTCCAATTTACGAAATAAATAATATAAGTAATTATTCATTATTTATTAAATTAAAAATAACATTAAGAAATTAAGTTGAAATAATAACAGTTTATAAATATATATGCATTATATATATAATATATAGATAATATGACTAAAAATAATAATTTACTAATAATTACCGATACCCTTAACCTCGACTTAAATCGATACTAATGTATAAATGTTTCTTAGGTAGTATTTTATCTATTTTACTTATTTCATCCTTAATACTCTATAAATAAATCGGCATTCCTCCCCTCAGAGTCCTCTGATAAACTCTCCGTGCGTTTCTCTCCTTGGTCATTACTAATAATACGCATTACCATATCCTGCGCTTAGACTTCTTACTCCTTCATTTTATAACATACTATTCATTCCTCTCTCTTCTCTAATCTCTCGCCTATTATATAATATATCATATCACTATTACATACTCTACTACTCTACACTCATAATACTCAATATCATCACTAAATTCATCTCTATATATCATCTTATTATCATCAGTCTCATCTCCCTATACTCTCCTCATCAATACAGACTTTATAATATATTATTAATAACTATAGATATTAATTGATAATTTTACGACTATTACTATATAATATATTACAATAGTAATCATATATATATATAACTTATTATAATATAATATTAATATAATCTATCTATATATCATCTCTCTGCATCATAATACTTACTATCTACTTTACTATATCCTTTATATTAACTCTAATAACTATTTCAATATATCGTATCATCTTCTATTATTTATTCTCTATTCTTATCTTTAACTTTTACTTCTTTAGTGTAGACTACAGACCCTCCTTACTACATTAAATACTTACTAGTTACTTTCTTAGACATATCTCTCATTCTCTATCAATATCTACATTATACGACATCTATATTCATCAATATATATTATACATAATATAGTAACTATCTACTATACTATATTCATACTTTATATATAATTCATCTTACTAATTCTATATTTTATATATTCATAACTTATATCTATCTACTCATCTTACTTACTCATATCTATCTTCTTAATCTCTTCATCTATTATCGCTAACTCTATATCTATAACTACTATCTTATATATAATAACTTCATTACTATTATATACTACTCTCTTGCCTACTTATTACTA
>JABUQX010016076.1:42500-47500 GCA_015478945.1 Trachelipus rathkii | reverse complement strand
TAGTATTGAAGATTCATATAGGAGGTTTGTGTGCTTGAGAGACATCCAATTTTTCTGCCTTTTCTGCTGAGTCTGTTTCTCTATTCATCATATATTAGCCCAGCATTGCTAAAGAATCTCTCACTTGGAAACACTAGTTGGACAGGACAGGGCCAGATATTTTCCTTTGCAAGTTTTACTTAAGCGGTGGGTGAGTGAGTAAACATTGTTGCATTTTGCTTAATTAAAATCCACCAACTGATAGGATCGTCATTTGATTTGATTCTAGTCGTTTTGCTTTGGTGATAGTTATTCAATCATTTGCACTGTATCTTTTGATAATATGCGTGTGTTCCTTCATCACTACTGGACTGTTAAAATTCTTCCAGTGAATATGTTATTGATTTACTTGTACGAAGATTCTTGTTCCTGTATATGTTCATTTTTTATCCTTTTTAATTGGATGGCTAATTAAATAGACGTTCGGATTGAAGTTTATCCTTGCAATTGTTACTCCAAGCGTGGGGAAACATTTTGATTAACTTTCCACACAACTGATTGGATCATCATTTGAAGCTTAATCGTTTTTCTTGGTGATAGTTTCAATCATTTGCGCACTACATCTTTTGGTAATGCAGTGTGTTGTTCTTCAGCATCACTACTTGACCTGTTAGAAATTCCTCAGACTTAATTCTAAAAATTATTGATTTACTTGTAGAAGTGTTGGGTTCTGTAGATTTTTGTTTTTTATCCTTTTAATGAGGTGCGCGAAGCTTAAATAGACTGTTCGGAGTTGAAGATCTCTCCCACACCCTCTCACCACCACCACACAGTAACGAGTTAACTTGTTTCAATATCATTACAAAAAACTTGCTTTTATTAACGGGAATCTAAGAAAGTTGGAATAGTATGAAGGTCATTAATTTCCATAGAACCATAGCGTGTTCTTCTACCTCTAGTTTAATTAAATCTTTCATTCTTTATTAAACCTGTCGAATTCATTTTCATTGAAGATGTTTCAAAATAGCTTCCTTAGCGTATTGAGATTAATGGGTATTACATAAGAGACAGAAGCTGTATAAGGCCACTGATTTTTTTTGGTTTCATAGCTTAAATTGCATGCCTGTTGATATGATGTCATGTGTTCAAATTAATATTGGAATGCGAACTGGCCGACGTACCGAGCAAAGAAGTTCTTTGAGCAATACTCTTTCCAATCATATGAAGTATACATATTCAGCGAGTTGGGAATGTCTTTTGATAACAATTAAGATATTTGGAATATCAAGCCGTTTTTTGAATTGCCTTGCAGCTCATTACATTTTCGATGTTCTTTTTCAGAATTTATCTTAAGTATTTTTATTTTTTGTGAAATTTCTTATCATCAAACTCTCGACAATGGGAAACATCCCGCGACAAACACTCCGCAGGCAAAAGCGTGGATGCGGATTCGGATGCGGATGCGGATGTTACCTGCATCACTAAATATATATAGTATATATATATAGTATATTATATTATAGTTATATATATATATATTATATATATATATATAGTATATATATATATATATATATATATATACTATATAGATATATATATATATATATTAGTATAATATATATAATATATATAATTTTGATTGCCTACCAAGGAATTTGTGACCACGAGCCGGCCACTGATATATATATAATATATCATATATAAAATATATACTTATATAGGGGGTTAATATACTATTAGTATATACTAGCTATATATAATAATATAATATATACCTATATATATTATAGTTATTATATATTATATATATATATACTATAATATTATTATATATATACTATATATATATATAATAAAATTTACATTAATATGTTTAGGGTGATTTTTTTTTCTTGCCTAGGGCCGGCATGAATGGTTAAGGAGGGCCCTGTAGCAGTAGAGGACATACTGAAGACGGCCATCATCACCCCTTTTGGCCTCTTTGATGGGTTATACCAGAATGTCGTTTGGGTTTGCGAGGGCGCAGTCAGACTATTCCAACGCTTAGCATCGAATGACGTTCTTAGAGGTTCCCCTTCGCCTTTGCTTATCTGGATGACCTCCTCATAGCTTCCTCTTCTCCTGCCGAGCATGAGCAACTCGGTATTGCCGTTTTTGCCAGGTTGGACGAATGTGGCATGCGTCTTTTGGTGTCCCTTCTCTTACCTTTCTAGGGCATACTGTCTCCGCTGATGGTATCGGTCCACTTGCAGAGCGTGTGGAGGCTATTCGCACCTTCCCTAGGCCTGTCTCCCAGAAGCAGCTTCGTCAGTACCTCGGCATGCTTAACTTCTACCATCGTTTTCTCAAATCGGGCGCTGATGTTCTTCGATCTCTCACCGCTCTCATCCGCCCCAAGCACCGAGGCAGTTCTACGAAGGTGGACTGGTCTGACGAAGCTACGGCTGCTTTTGAAGCTTCCAAAGAAGCACTCGCTTCTACCACACTCTTAGTCCACCCTCAGGTCACAGCTCCGACCAAAGTTCAGGTAGATGCCTCCGATTTTGCTGTCGGAGGTGTTCTTCAGCAGCACCTGAACGGAGTGTGGTCTCCCTTGCCGTTTTCCCTCGCAAGTTGCAACCTCCTGAGACTTCGCTACAGTGCTTTCGGAGGGAGTTACTTGCGATTGTATCTCGCCGTCGTCATTTCCGCTGACTTTCTGGACGGGTCGTGAGTTCCACATAATCACTGATCACAAACCACTTACCTTCGCTATGGTCTCCAGAAACGAACGACACTCTCCTCAAGAAGCTCGTCACCTTGAGTATGTCTCACAGTTCACCACTGATGTCAGACATATTTCAGGTGTCGACAATTTCCCTGCTGACGCTCTCTGCCGCATTGAAATCGACGCGATTTCAGACTTACCCAACATCGACTGCGACGCTATGGCAACGTGCCAGACTTCTGAGGACCCTGCACTTCCACAAGACTCTTCTCTCAAGCTGGAGTGGCTCGCCAACTCCCTGGAAGAGACTTCTGTGCGATGTCTCTCAGGGTTCTCGTCCTTTCGTACCTGCATCGTTCCGTAAGGCTGTCTTCCTCAATCTTCACTCGCTTTCCCACCCTGGCATTGAGGCTTCACGCAAACTGGTGACAGCTCGTTTTGTGTGGCCTGACGTCAATGCCGATGTAGCAACTTGGTGTCGTACTTGTCTTCCCTGCCAGCGTTCTAAGGTCCACCGTCACACCAAGTCCCCTCTAGGCACTTTCTCACCCCCTGGTGCTCGCTTTGAACGTGTCCACATCGACATCGTTGGACCTCTGCCTCCCTCCCACGGTAAGAAGTACATTCTTACGTGTGTAGATCGGTTCACATGTTGGACCTAGGCTATCCCTCTCTCTGTCGCCAACGCGGAATCCATAGCTAAAGCTTTCTTGGCTCATTGGATTTCGCGCTTTGGTGTACCGCTTTCTGTCACAACGGACCAAGGTAGACCTTTTGAATCCTTCTTTTGGAGAGATTTGATGAATCTTCTTGGTTCGGAGAAGATTCACACTTCTTCTTTTAACCCAAAAGCGAACGGCATTGTTGAACGTTTCCACCGTCAGCTAAAGGCTTCTTTTCTGGCTCATCCCAATCCGGAAAATTGGACTGACGCTCTCCCTTTTGTAATGATTGGCATTCGCTCCGCTGTTAAAGAGGATCTGCACTGCTCGGCTGCTGAATTAGTGTATGGTTCTCCTCTTCGTCTTCCCGGTGACTTCTTTTCTCAGTCTTCTCCTCCTTCTACAGCCGACCAGCTTGCTTATCTTACCCGCTTGAGGCGCTGTGTTTCGTCGTGGAGACCAACTCCTTCTCGTCCACACAAGGTGCATTCCTATATCCCTAAGGACCTTTCTTCCTGCACTCATGTCTTTGTTCGACATGACTCCCACCGCACCGCTCTCCAATCTAAGTACGATGGACCTTGTCTAGTGATACTTAGGAAGGAGAAATTCTTCACGATACAGCGTCCCACACGTACAGAAGTCGTTTCAATCGACCGCCTTAAGCCTGCTTTCTTCGAAGCGAATTCTCTTCCTGTTCTCGACCCATCCCATCTCGTATCGCACACTGGAAACAACTGAACAGGGTTGGTTAATTTTCATTTTGTAAGAATTTACGAGTCAAATTTTCAGGATAAAATTTGACTGAAACATTTGGATTTTTTGTAGACTACCATAATTTTGGCCATAACAAGGGCGAATTCTGTGCCTATATAAGTACTAGCACCTGTAAGGCTACGGCTACAGTAAATGTGTATTCTGACGAACTCTTATTTTTCCAAATAAGTAGAAAATTTGCTTTATTTTAAAATTAATTTATTATCAATTGTGCAGGGTATGTTGATAATCCTTTAATCAGTCGTAATTAAAACTACAAACATAAAATATATGTATTATTATTCTAAGGCTAGAGGAAGTGCTGAGAAAAGCAAATTAAATAAATTAAGACATTTAAAGTATTAAAAATACATAATAATAATACACTGGTAATGCACACTTAGGCCGCCATTTTTGATCCCCAAAAATAACATTGTACAATGGCATTCATATTCGTAAGTAACATCCATATACGGCACCGCGGTTTTCAGAGAACTTCATCAATATCGATATTAAAATCGATGTCTATTCACCAAAAGTCTCGGCTTGGTGTGCATTATTACCGTATGTTTTTTTAATACTTTAAATATTTGAATTTATTAAATTAGTCTTTCCCAGAACTTACTAGCGTCGTAGAATCACCCATCTCCACTAGCTACCCTTGGTTCCCCAAAGCTAGAGATAGGGTGCGCGAGGCATGCACGAGTATTCTTAGAGCATAAGTGGTATCGGGACCCCAACCCAGCATTATTATGTATATTTTAAATATGTAGTTTTAATTAGGACCGAAAAAACATTACCGATAAACCCTGTACATCAAGCAACGATTTCAAAGTTGACATTTTCTAAAGTTTTTAAACCACAAAATAAATCAATTTAAAAAATAAATTTAC
>JABUQX010016076.1:25000-37500 GCA_015478945.1 Trachelipus rathkii | reverse complement strand
GCAACGGCACATCACTGTTATATCTCTTCAATGTGGGGTTAATCCCCTGGGCAAGGCCGACAACCATACCCCCCTCACAAAACCCCACCATTCACTCCTATTATGCACCTTTCTTCTAGCCTCTGCCAAACTCACACTCCTTTCCTTAAGACATTCCTGCACAGACTCAATTCACTTTTTCTTCGGTCTCTAAGCTGGTCGATTTCCAGCACACACCACTATACATCTGCCTAACCAACCGACTCTCATCCATCATCTCCACATGACCAGACCATCTCAATGTGCTCTCGTTTATGCTCTCTGTGTTCATTCCTCAATTTATCAATTCTTCTCACACCTAACATGCCCCTAAGATTGTTCATCTGACACTTTGCACCTTAGATCTATCTCTCTTATTCCAGACCATAGTTTCACTACTATTCATTAACACAAGTAACAACATACCCTCATGCAAAACCCTGGTGCACTCAAGACTTAGTCCTTTCACATCCACCAAGGATTTAATTCTACCAGCCACCTTAATAAAATTCACAACTTTCCTATTACATTCTGCATCATCCGTTCCCTTTTCATCCAACATATATATATCCTAAATATTTAAACTCAAGATACTTTTTCCAGTTGCTCATCATCTAACATTCACACCACGGGCTCTCCTCACTCACTACCATAACATTACTCTATCAACATTTACTTTCAAACCACACCTTTTACACATCCTGCCAAACCTTTCTACCAATCTTCTCAAACTCTATTCAGATTATCAAACAAAACCAAATCATATGCATATAATAAGCATGACACCTTCCACTCTCTTCCATTCTCATCATTCCACCATCCCTGCCACCCCACCTCTAATTCTCTCATAGCCCCACCCATATACAAATTAAAACACCAAGGTTAAACATATCACTTCTCGACTCTTTTACTCTTACACACGCTTCAGAATCGTCAAACGTAATTTTGATTCCATTCAGAGGCCTACCACCAACACCATATATCATTATCACCTGCCAAAGAGCTTCCTTATTAATCCTGTCATACGCCTATTGCAAGTCCATAAAACTTGAATACAATTTATTCTTCTCTTTCATTTTCTTAATCATTTGTTTCAATGTGAAAATTTAATCTATACATACTCTACCACGTCTAAATGCACCTTGATATTCATCAATCAGTCGCTCAATCACTCGACTCACTCTTACAGCCAAAATACCAGCATATATTTTCAGAACAACACAAAAGTAACTCCCCCATAGCTCATAGTTTCCACTATCCCTCTTACCCTTATATAAGGGTACTATTACTGCTCTCCAAAAATCCTTCAAAACTATACCCTCCATAAACGGTTTGTTACACAAATCCCATATCCAGTCAATCACAATTTCGCCTCCATTCTAGATCATTTCACCAGTAATTCCATCTATATCTGCATATTTATCATTCTCCAACATCTTTCCCACTAATTACCTCATTTCCAAAATCCCTATCCCTTCTTACACTAACAAATCCACACATTCACCATTACTACTAATGTTATGCAGATTTTCTGTGTTCCCTCCACTCTCTTCTCGTATCCATTTCATGAGTCACGAAAGTACTATCCCTATTCACTGTTCTCTGAAAATTCCCTTTACTCTCCTTTTTAACCTTTCGTATTTCCTTCCAGAAGAGCTTCTTATTTCCTTGCAAGTCCCTTGGACTGTCAAACCTGAGTAGTGCTGCCCCGTCTCGACTCTCGGCACCATACTTACCTCCAGAAATATATATTTAAAACTCATAAACAGGGTTCACACTAAAATTTTGAATTTGAATTCCCTGACCAAATCCACAAATTTTCCCTGACCAGCGTGTTCGTTATTTTTGGCGTATAAAATATCTATTAATCATTATTGCAGCCTATTTACTTAGTTCATACATTAAATTATTGAAAATTTACTTTAGAAACTGTTCATTATCATGGATGAATTTTAAAAAAATATTTTTTTTTTTTAGTAATCAGCCTATACCTTCCCCATAGCCGTCCAAAGCACACCTTTTTTATTTTTTTCCAAAAGTAAACAGTTTTATTTAAACAAAAAGAAAATAAATTAAAAGCTTACATTAATAGCTTAGGTGAATAACGTCCACTGTGATCACAAAAAGTTCTAAATGGGGAGATTTAGGTTAACTTTTTCTTCTCAAGCATCTGAATTTTTGATTTTATAGCGTCTTCTTCTGTCAAAGCTTTCAGGCTTAACATCTTTTTCTGCTCTTCAAGTTTATAGATCTGTATGGATAATTTTCTTTTTTCAACCTTTTTATTTTCTTCTTTTTGGTTCTGTTTTGACTCTTTGAGATGTTCTTTATATCACCTATGAGCAGCTCTTACATTTGTCAACATTTTTTGAGTGATAGGGAACTTCATTGAAATACTTTCATGAGATATTTTATAGCATGGCACTGTTTCTTTGAGGAAATCAGACTATGTTCTTTCAGAATCTCTTCACTAAAATTGCTTAATTTATACAAAACCCTCCTTCCACTGTCGCTTTTCCATGCGAAAATATCAGTTCCTAATTTAATAATTTGCCACAATCCAATAACATTGATTCCCAGGTACTATAGGAGAAAAAAACTAATAAGTCTCTTAAAAAGTCAATCACCATCCAAAAATATTTTGAATTTAATTCAAGGGTAGAATGTAGCTTCATTGCAAAGTAGAGTGTATTGTGCTTTTGCTTTCTAGAAAAAAAGGGAGCAAGTCCATGTTAATCACATATTTACTTTTCATCGGCCCCATTTTAAAATTTGAAGCTACGGCACATTTGGAAACATTAATTTAAATGTTTTCCCCTATATCTGCACACGAGTTTAAGACATTTTATCTTCACCCCTTTAATGCCCATAGTATTCCAGATCTTGTAACATCATCTTTAATGCAAAAATGAAAGATTGATAAACTGGTTTTGTGGTTATAATATAACACTCAAAGTCATTTACAAGTCGGTTGAGTATGATTAGAAGTGATGCGGAATGGCATTAATTCATGCAACACTTTCACTAATAATTTGTATTATTAGAACATGTAACGAAAAAGTTTTTCAATATATGAGTTTTCCTGCTGAGTTTTGATTAAATTCAAATGAGTTTCCCCTCTTGAATGTGAAACTTCGGCTTGGCGTCCCATGTTAGATAGATCAAAGTTCTTTTTACATATTTTACAGTATGCCTTGGAACTATCATGTCCTTTACCCAACCACCTGATAAACTGTGGGTTCAGTTTGACGTCTCAACCCGACTGGTCGTTATAGTTTTCTTGTTTGAAGTCATTTTATAAATAAATAATAATTAAATACCTTCAACTGCACAAAAATCCAAAATCACTTCGTCAAACCTAAAAAAAAACACCTCAAAAAGTATAAATTCCTAAAAAGAAATAGATATAAACAGATTAAGTCATGTCATACAGTCTAAAACATCCATATACCAATCCCCTTCAATTGAAAGGATGAACTTGGAACAACCTCTACAAACAGAATAGGAAGAATAGTAGGTAATAGTGAACTAAAAATATAAAGAAACAGGATAGAAGTAGATTTATGGAATGTCATTCCTCACCCATCCTTTTCATTCACTTATCAAATACATCTCTTATTCCACTATTATACAGTAAGGAAAAAAAATATATCAAAAATATGCAACTTGGTCCATGGATCATTCTTCATATGTTTTGAAATTTTAAAATTTCCCTGACTTTCAGCATATCTTAAAACGTTTCCCTGACTTTCCCTGACCAATTTTTTTTTTTTCCCCTGACTTTCCAGAAAGTGTGAACCCTGATAAAGCACCCTCCCCCATTGTCAAATATGTCTCTCCCTGACAAATGACGACACAAAACATCTATTACTAGACTGCTGGGACTTAACAGACATCAGAGGCAACTTCAATACTTTTGCTTTATCGTTCTTGGCCCGACCCGCTGTGGTGGCACAATATCTCGGAATCGCCCGCTTCTCGTAAGCGAGCGGGGGGGCTAACGAGTATATTATATATATATATATATATATATATATATATATATATATATTATATATATATATATATATATATGTTTTCGTGGTGTGTGATAATATTATACTTAATGTATATATATATATATATATATAATATATATATATATATACTATATATATATTAATTGAGATTTTTTCATTTATGTGTTGGATGTTAAAATCAGTGAGGGGTTAGGAATGGGGTTATCCGATCATTATGTTGTTCTATGGTAAAATTAGTTAGTGGGGGCTGGATGGAGAGGAAGGGTGATAAGGAAGGAAGTAGGTAAAAATAAGAGTGAGAAGTTAAGTGAGCAGAGCAATAAAGGATAAGTATGTAAGAGCGGTCGCTAGTAAATCGGTGATTATGTGAACAAAGTTGATACTGAACAAATCTGGGGGCAAATGAAGGAAGCAATTGTTAGTAGCTTGCAAAGGGAAGTGTGTGGGATGTGCTTAAAGTAGGAATAAGAATTTAACAGCGAATGGTGGATGAAGAGTTAGAAAGAGGGTTAAAGGCTTAAAAAAGAAGCGTGGTTGAATGTACCTAAAGCAAACAAATGATGAAATTTCAAAAAGAAAGATGCTTGGAATATATAAGGAAGGAAAAAAGAAATACTTAAAAGGTGCATACGTAGGAGAAAACAAGAGGTAAATGTACAGTTTGGAAGGAGGATGAATTGAGGACATCACAAGGAATAGGAAGCTCTCTGGAAGGAAGCACGAAAGCGTTAAGAATGAGAATAAGGGGAATCTGCTTAGAATAATGAAAGGGATGGTGCTTTTGTAACTGATAAATGGATGTGAGGGGAGTGTGGAAAGAAAACCACTCGAATATAGCAGCATAATATTAACAGTAATGATGAGTGTTAGTGAATTGTGTGTGGATTTTGATGGTGCAAGAAGAATAGGGTATTTTGGGGATTGAGGTTATAGTTAAGGAGGAGGTAATGGGTAGTTGAGAAAGCTGAGATTGGTAAATCTGCAGGTTATAGATGTAAATTACTAGTAAAGAAAATGATTCAAGGAGCGCCGGAGGGCGAGATGGTGATGATTGGATTTGGAAGTTGTGTAATAAAGCGTTTACGGAGGGTATAGTTCCAAGGGATTGGAGAGAGCGGTAATAGTACCCTATATAAGGGTAAGGAGAAAAGGGGAATTGTAGGAATTATAGGGAATAAGTTTATGAGTGTTGTAGGGAATGGTTATATCTTGGTATTTGGTTTGAAAGGAGTGCGTCGGTGACTGAGGACTGGTTGTGAAGAACAAGGGCGTTTTAGAGTGTTTAGAGGATGGGTGTGGATCAATCTTTTACATTGAAACAATATGATTGAGAAAAATGAGGGAGAAGAAGAATAAATTATAGTTTAGGTTTTTATGGATTTACAACAAGGCGTATGATAGAGTAATAGGGAAGCTTTATGGCCTGGTATTAGTGATATATGGTGCTGGTGTAGGCTTCTGAATGGAACAAAGTATGTATGACGATAGTGAAGCGTGTGTAAGAATAAATGGATGTGAAAGTGAATGATAGGATAATAGCGGGAGAGTGAGACAGGGTTGTGTTATGGTGCTCCTTGGTTAATTCAACGTGTATATTGATTGGGGTTATGAAAGATCGGGGTGTGGATGGCAGAGATGGTGTGATATTAATGATGTAGAGAATGGAGAGGAGTGGAGGTGCCCTACCTTTATATGCGGATGATTTGTTTTGGTGTGTGCGGAAAAGCTGAAGAGAGTCTGAGTAGATTGCTTGAGGGATTTGGCGGGTATGTAAAAGGAGGGAGTTTGAAAGTAACGTAGATAAGAGTAAGGTTATCGGTTGGAGTGAGGACAGTCCTTCAATGTGAAGTTATGTTAAGATGATGAGCAGCTGGAGCAAGTGCTGAGTTTAAATATTTAGGGTATGTGTTGGATGAGAAGGGAACGGATGATGCAGAGTGTAGTAGGAAAGTTGTGAATGGCAGGAAGTTGCTGGTGCAATTAAATTTGGTAATGTAAAGGGACTAAAGTTCTTGAGTTGTGCTGAGTCTTACATGAGGGTATGGTTGTTACCTGTGTTATTGTATGGTAGTGAGACCTATGGTCTGGAATAAGAAGTATAGATCTAAAGTCAATGTGTTCAGATGGGACAATCTTAGGGGCATGCTAGGGTGTGAGAAAAGAATTAATAAAGTGAGGAATGAACTTTTTAGAGAGTTGTGTGTGGTGTTAAGAAAGGGGGTAAATGAGAGAATAATTGAAAGTTATTGTTGAGATGGTTTGGTCATGTGGAAAGGATGAATGATAGCCGGTTGGTTAACCGGATATGTTGGAGAGTGTGTTGGGAACCGACGGTCTGGGAGACCGAAGAGGAAGTGGATTGAGTCGGTGAACGATGTCTGAAGGGAGAGAAATGTGAGTTTGCAGAGGCGAGAATAAAGGTGCATGAAGCGAGAAGAATGGCGGGGTTTTTTATGGGGGCATGGTTGTGTGGCCCACTGGGCCAGGGGATGAACCCTTACATTGACGATTTACCATAGTGGAGGTCCGTCGCGGTCCCGTGATCGAGGTGGATTTTCTGGCTGTGACGAGCTCTCACTAAATTTAATGGTACAGAGGGGCGGTAAGGCTGGGCTTCTTTTCGACGTTTGTCATGTTCTCCTACTGCTTTTCTTTTTCAATGCTTTGTACAGCACCTTACCCCAATCTTGGGGCAAAGAGGAAGGTGAAGAAAGAAAATATATATTATATATAATATATATATATATATATAGTATATATATATATATATATATATTATATATTATATATATAGATATATATATATATATATAATATTATATATATATATATATATATATATATATATGATATCAAAATTAGAAACATAAATGAATGTTTCATCAGAATTACCTTGTATGTAGATTATGGATATAAATCTTTTGATTAATATTATATATATATAATATATATATATATATATATGTATATAATATATATATATATATATATATATATATTTATATATATATATATATATATAAGAGATGTCGGGAACGGGGTATCAGTGTAGATTGTATATTTGTAGTATCTATATATATATATATTATATATATATATATAATATATATATATATATATATATATATATATAATATAATAAATATATACGTATATTATAATATATAATATATATATATATTTATTATTATAAAATATATATATATATATATATATATATATATATTATATATATATATATATATATATATATATATATATATATTTTTATATATATAATATATATATATATATATATATATATATATATATATAATATATATATATATATATATATATATATTATATCAAAAGATTTTATATCCAATAATCTGAAGACATACCAAGGTAATATCTGATGAAACATTCATTTAAATGTTTCTTAATTACCACAACCCCCACCCCCTCCCCACACACATTTTTAAAAAATGCCCCAACAATGAAACTATAATTTTAGATCACAAAACAAATAATGTGGAATCAAAACCTTTTCCATGCACAAAGGAAAAAAATAATAATAATAAATATCTTACCTTCTCAATACATTTTCAATTTGTTTTTGCTGGAATCTTCCTTTGATAATTAATTGATTATTTCCTAAAAAAAATAATATATATCATCATCATTCTTTCCCCCAAGACTGAGGGTAAGGTGCGTGACATGCACCGGAAACAAAAAAGTAGTAGCAGAATATGAAAAGTCGAAAAGTAACCACAGCCCCTAATATACCTATTACTGAGAACTCGGCGCATTCAGAAAATCCACCCTAGAGCTTCACCGGACCACGACGGACCCAGACTAAGGAATCTCGTCAATGTGGGGTTTATCCCGTGGCCAAGCTGGGTCACAACCATACCCCCTCACAAAATCCCGCCATTCACTCCTATTATTCACCTTTCTTCTCGCCTCTGCCAAACTCACATTTCTCCCCTCCAGGCATTCCTTTACTGACTCAATCCACTTTTTCTTCGGTCTCCCAGCCAGTCGATTCCCAGCACTCACCACTATACATCTGCTTAACCAATCGACCATCATCCATCCTTTCCACATGACCAAACAATCTCAACGTACTTTCATTTATTCTCACATACACCTTTCTTCACACCACACAACTCTCTAATACATTCATTCCTCATTTTATAAATTTTCTCACACCTAACACGCCCCTTAGATTGTCCATCTGAACACATTGTACTTTAGATCTATACCTCTTATTCCAGACCATAGTCTCACTAATATACAATAATACAGGTAATAACATACCCTCATGTAAAACCCTAGTGCACTTAAGACTTAGTCCCTTTCCATCCACCAACGATTTAATTGCCCCAGCCATCTTCCTGCCATTCACAACTTTCCCACTACACTCTGCATCATCCGTTCCCTTTTCATCCAACATATATACTAAATATTTAAACTCGTACACTTGTTCCAGCTACTCACCATCTAACATAACTTCACAACGAGGACTATCCTCATTCACAACCATAACCTTACTTGTATCAAAGTTTACTTTCAACCCCCACCCCCTTTTACACACCCTGCCAAATCTCTCTACCAATCCTCTCAAACTTTCTTCAGATTCGCCACACAAAACCAAATCATCCGCATATAATAGGTAGGGCACCTTCCATAATAAGTTAAAATTAAACTTATCCATTAAATAATAACAATATTAAAGCTTACCATCTATACTTCCTGAAGTACCCAACTCTGCTAACAAGAATTGCAACAAATGTTTTGGAATCCTATGCAGTAATCTACAAATTTCTGTGAAATTGGCGAAAGCCGATTTTTTGGAACCTATTCGAACCACCTGGGGTGGTTTCATAACAAACTTCTTTTTCTCTCCAGTCGCCATATCTGGATTTCTTTCTCTCAGTTGCGTAAAGGCCCTTTGTAATAATTCATCATATGTATAGTCACGGTCGGAGTCATACCAGCCTTCTCCACTTTCTAATAAAATAATAATAATTATTGTATAAAAGCATAAGGTTGTAGGAAAGGGGGGTTATTTCAAGTTAGATTCCTCCTCCCCTCCCAAGATTAAATAAAAATAAAATGGACCAAATTTCTTGGTATACAGAAATGACTTTAGGACAATCCATTCAAGTTAATTTAATCTTTAAAAGTCTTATTGTTTCTATGGTTATAAGCCAAATGAAAAAAAAAAAAAAAAAAAAAAAAAAAAAGGGGTGATGATAGCTCTTGAGAAAGAAATGATTTAACAGCAAATTATTTGTTGAAAATATATGGGGAATGTCATGTGGTACTAAGCAATTCAAATAGTATTTATTTTATAAAATTGTTTACAATAAATCTACTCACTTTATCGTTAATTCCATTTGATAACAATATTTTGACTTTACAGTTTGAATTGTAAAATCAAAATAATACAATTTTTAGTAATACAGAGAAAATTTGAATAAACAAGATTGCTCATTTTATAGATGATATAATTAAGTGATTTATATAATTCCTAAACATTTTATGCCATTTACCAGTACAATCACAAATAACATGGAAATAGTTTACACAGAGCAAGATTATGATTAAACCTTTGTCATATTCCAAATACACTCTTAATATCGTAATCTCGATTAGTAATATTTTATACCCCTCAATATAAAGATGAATTCAGAAATGGGTAAAATATTTTTATTTCTTTTGGTTTAAATATCCCAACCTTTCATGCCATTTTAAACCTTACCTTTTTCTTCTTCAGGTAAGCTATACTCCTCTGAATGCATAAACGAAAATAAGTAAAATATTTTACAAAAGTGAGACAATTAGTGATTCATTTTATACAATTATTAAATATATTTAAGTAAGCTTTAACCACAAACATGGAAAAAATATATATTTAACAGAGAACTTTACTCAGTAAAAAAGGGAATTTATAACATTTTATTGATTTTTTTTTTTCAAAAATAAGGTTTTGCTTTTATAATATATATATATATATATATATATATATATATATAATATATATATATATATATATATATATATATATATATTATATTATATATTATATATATATATATATAATATATATTATATGAGAAGATTGTTAGAATTCATAAAAAAATTCTATGAAAAAAATGTTAACTACAATATTACATCTACTAGGAAATTTACTACAGTCAAATTATATATATACTATAATATATATATATATATATTATATTAGATATTATATATATAAATATATATTATATATAGTATATATATATAATATAATATAATATATATATATAGTATATATATATATATATATATATATATATATATAAAACCAGTATTAAACTACTGCCTGATTGTTATCCATGTCATCCTTTCCAACTTCATCAGCAAGAAGTTCATCAAGTCCACCACGTTCTTTTTTCTTTTTCTCTCTTCCGATTGTTTTTACTAAAATCATATCAAAACTCATTCCATGATTTGTCTGCTACAATGATCATTCCACCACTCGCTGTTCCGCCTCTTCACTTTCCTCCCTCTTGTGCCAGCACATCAGGCAAAGCACTTTTTAGTCCATCTGAACTGAATGTTTTCTTTTTCTTTTTCATTTTTTTCCCTGGTAAGTCAAATCTGAAAAGTAAATTATATATATATATATATATATAATATATATATATATATATATAATATATATTATATATATATTATATATAGTATGATATATAATAATATATATATATATATATATATATTATCATATATATATATATATATATATTATATATATATATACATATATATATATAATACTCTTTCTTTCTTCATCTTCCTCTTTGCCCAAAGATTGGGGGTAAGGCGCTACAAGCATCGGAGAAGAAAAGCAGTAGGAGAACTACAAACGTCGAAAAGAAGCCCAGCCTTACCGCCCCTCAGTACCATTAAATTAGTGAGAAGCTCAAACAGACAAGAAAATCACTCTAGGCATACATGGGACCTGCGGACGGACCCTCACTATGTAAAATCGTCATGTAAGGGTTTCAATTCCCCTGCCCAGGTGCCACAACCATCGCCCTACAAAACCCGCCCAAATTCTCTCCTATCATGCACCTTTATTCTCGCCTTGCAAACTCACATTTCTCTCCTTCAGCATCGTTCAGCCGACTCACTCCAACTTTCCTCTCGGTCTCCAGCCCGTCCGTTCCCAACACACTTCTCCACTATACATCCCACTTAACCAACCGACTTCATTCATCCTTTTCACATGACCAAACATCTCAACATACTTATTTATTCTCTTTCATTTCACCCCTTTCTTCACAACCACACAACTCTCTAATACTTCATTCTTCATTTATTATTCTTTTTCACACCTAGCATGCCCCAAAGATTGTCCATGCTGAACACATTGAACTTTAGAGCTATACTTCTTATTCCAGACCGATGTCTCACTACCACATATCAATAACATAGGTATATACAACAATAACCCTCATGTAAGCTCTAGCTCACACTCAAGACTTAGTCCGTTAACATCCACCAACGACTTTTAATTGCACCAGCCACCTTCTGCCATTCACAATTTCCTACTACATCTGCATCATCCGTTCCCTTCTTATATATATATATATATATTATGATATATTATATTATATATATATATATATATATATATATATATATATATATATAATATATATATTATATATATATATATATATATATATATTATATATATATTTATATATATATATATATATATATATCTATATCACCCACCTGTTTCCCTAAGGCTCCTGGGGTAAGTTTGTGTAACATGCACGGAAATTAGACAAAGCAGATAGAATATTGATGCAAGTCCAAAAAGAAAGCCGCCTTACGAGCCCCATGTATACTTTAGTTGAGACACTTATCCGAGTCGAAAATCCAGCCTAGAGAGGCTTCACTGGACCAACGTGAAGGACCCTCACATGGATGTCGTCCCATGTGGGGTTCTCATCCTTGGCCCAGGTTCTCCTAAGCCAATTCCGATTCCCAGCACATCTGCACAACTATATCCATGCCACTTAATCAACGGTGACTAATCTCCATGTCCTTTCCACATGACCAAACCATCTCATGCATTTCCTTATTTTATCTATTTACCCTTTCTTCACAAGAATCCTCGTAATATGTTCATTGTCCTCATTTATCAATTATTCCTCACAGCTAAGTCTTGCCTAAGATTTGGTCCATCTTGAACACATTGGTACTTTAGATGTTTAGCCTCTGATTCCAGACCAAGTTCCCTTCACTACTATACATTAACACAAGTAACGACATACCCTCATGTAAGACCTAGCACCTCAAGACTTAGTCCTTTACACTCCACCATCCACCTTCCTACCATTTCAACTTTCCTACTAGACCTGCATCAATTGTTTCCCATTTCATCCAATATATATCATAAATATTTAAACTCAG
>JABUQX010016076.1:0-20000 GCA_015478945.1 Trachelipus rathkii | reverse complement strand
GATGTGCTTCCGAAGCTGACCACCCTCGTTCAACTTATTCTCTATGCCTCAATACTACCACTTTCCCTCGTGTTGGAGCGCGCATATGTCCAACTATCGAAAAATGAATGCTGCGTCTATCCTTCTACTAATCGTCCTATAAGCTCTCAACTTTGTATTCTTTCTAATCTTTGAAAACTTCTCACTCTCAACTTCTTTGATATATGGGAATCTCTTTCCTTCTCTGATTACCAGTACGGCTTTCGGTGCTCGAGGATCCACTGGCGATATACTTTCCTATTTAACAGATTTATGGGTTTTCCGCCCTGAATAACGGGAAGACTTGTGTGGTGCGCTTGACATAATCCAAAGATTTGACGGGTATGACGCGTCAGCTTGCTCTCCAGCTCCCTCCTTGGGTTTCTACTTCTCTTGCTTACTTATGTTACTTCCTTTCAAATCCTCAATGTCGGCCTGTTGTTGATGGGCCGACTTTTCTTTTTCTGTCATAGTGGTGTTTCCTCAGGGTTCTGTTTTATCTCCTACCTACTTTATTCCTGCTGTTTTCATCAATGATCTTCTCACCGCAAATCTTAACTCATCACTCAATGTTGACTTGACTTGAAACCTTTGATTCATGTCAATCATCATCAATTCTGCTCCCTCTTTTACTTCTAGAATTGCTCTCGTCTTAATCTTTCCGATTTTATTCTCGCTGATATGGATAGAGTTTCCGGGTGTGATAGAAATAACTTTGTGAAATTAATTCTTTAAAAACCCAATTACTTCTACAAATCTCTCTCTCTAAAACACTTAACTTTTCTATCTCTTCGACGGTTCTCTCGTCGTCTCTCCTGTTGACAATAATAAACATCTTGGCCTTAACAATAACAAAAAAAATGTTTTTGAAAACCTCAAATCACAGTGTTTGCTAGGGGCCTCAAAGAAGCTGGTAGTTCTGTTTTAGAGTGCGAGACTTTTTTTTCCTCTCCTCAGTTCTCCGCTATACAAGGTCTCATCCGCCTGTATGGAGTACTCTCTCATATCTGTGGGGGGCGGGGTTCTGGTTTCATCCCCGCCTTTTGATAGGGTCGAGTCAAAGGCAAAAGACTATAAACTGTCTGTACTTTCTAGTTCATAGTTGACCCCTTATATTTGCGGGCGATGTTGGTTGCTTTATCCGTTTTCCTAGGTCTGTAGAGGCAAGTGCTTCGAGGGAATATCCACTCGCGTCACACACCTTTAGCGACGCCCTCAGTAGCACAAGGGGTGCTGTGTCGGCACATGAGTTTTGTGTTGATGTTAGTAACTCCAGACTGGTTCGCTGCGGTGCTTTCTTTCTTTCCTGCCACCTCTGTTCTGTGGAATTCTCTTCCATCATCTGTGTTTCCTACTCAATTTAATTTCCCTCACTTTAAAGCCTGCGTCTGTGCTCATCTGCGTAATTTGCGTTAGATGGATTTTTGAGGCATTCAACACCCACTCCTTGAATAGGGTTCTGCATGTTATTGTAGGGCCCATGGTAGAGCCACCTCCAAAAAGGTAAAAAGTTACAGCTTAACAAAGGAATCTTAAGGTTGGTCATTTAAGAATTGTTGAAATTGTAAAAATATTAAGAAAATTCAGATTTAAGGTAAAAATAAATAATTGTTGTAAATAGTAAGAAATTCAGATTTGCTTAAGCATGAAAGTGTAAATAAATTAAATATTGTATTAAAGATAGGCTAAGTATGTTATGTGTGTGTTTTATGTAAATAATAAAAAATAATAAAAAAATAAAAATATATATATGTAGGAAAACTTATATATGTTGGCTGTCAAAAGTATATATATATATATATATGAATGTATTTATGTATAAATAGGTTGTCTGTATGTATGTGTAAATGTGAACGTTTGTGTGTGTATACGTGTGTAATTATGAATATAGATATTTAGGTTTTAGTAAAAAGAGAAAATAGAGTAGGGTTATGTAAATAAAGATTAGGAAAGCATTTTAGAAATAAAGAAGTTAGGTAAAGAATGTAATTGCGAAGGAAATAATCTTGTTATTTTTCTTTAAAACAGTTTTGAAAAGCAGAAATTACGAAAGCAATATCTTGAAGATAAAAATGCACAAAAGTGGAAACACTATTATGACGTCACCAAAACAATCCAATATGGCGGACGTGGAACGGAAATCAGTTCACTTGTTATTTGAGAGCTATTGCGTTAACATCAGTCTATAAGACTTCCGATTTGAAATTTGATTTGTTATGTTTAAGTCTGTTCACTTGATTTTTGGAACTCGCCTTGATAGGATTAGCTCTTGCGTGATTTGATACTCTGTGTTAGCTTTGTTTATGTTTTGTAAATTATTTTATTTTGGATCGATGCACTTACTGTTCTGAACCGAAGCCATTCGGAAGTGTTTCCTCTGAATCTGTGATATTTTGATATTTAGCTTTCAAGTTAGGAAAGTTTTAACGATTGTACTTGTAAATATTTTAATTATTGGATAGCTTTTGATTAGGTTTTGATATTCTTATATATATTAATACCGACATATTTGGAGTGTACATAAGAAAGGTAATATTTTGCAAATTATATATTGGTAAACTTATTTATTTAGATATTAGCACTGGCCATTTTCTTGTTTATGGAAATTTAATATTGACTATTTTGGTCAATTATTCGGATGTTAGCACTGGCCATTTTCTCAATTAGGAAAATTTAATAGCGGCCATTTTGTTGGCTGTTTATTGGAATTTAGCTGTGGCCATCTTCGCGTTTATGAACATCAACATTGGCTATATTTTTCGTTGCTAAACTTAGCTTTGGCAATTATTTCATCTATTAGGCTACATCTGAGATCGATTTAATTGTTTATTGGAATTTAGCTGTGGCCATCTTCGCGTTTATGAACATCAACATTGGCTATATTTTTCGTTGCTAAACTTAGCTTTGGCAATTATTTCATCTATTAGGCTACATCTGAGATCGATTTAATTGTTTATTGGAATTTAACGTGCATAAATTATGAGAATATTATTTTGGAATAATATATGTTGCAATATAAGTTAGCATATAACTCTGTATATTGTTCAAATTACTCAAGTTTTGTGATCATTCTGAATTTTGGTTACGAAAATTGGGATATAGTAAGTTAATAATTTGAAGTTTTTATTTGATATTTTTGGAAAATAACGTTGTATAACGAGACTGAAATTAAATAAAGAAGCCTTTGAGATCATCATAGTAAACAATAAAAGAATTTGAATTATCTTAGTTCAAAGTGTTGTATTTTAAAGAAAATATTTTAATTTTGTTTCGTTGCAAATTAAAGAAAAGAAAAAACTATTTATTTTACTGAGTTAATCCTTGATCATTTAAATATATTATTTTATAGGTCATTGGGTATTTTGATGGACTTTAAGTAAAAATATATATATTTAACTAGTTGTTGACATTTTGAAACTTGCCGGTTGACGCCATTTTGGTTTCACCGGTTGACGCCATTTTGAAGTCATTGACCGACGCCATTTTGAAAATAACTGACCATTGACTGGGACAGTTAATAATAGCGATATATTGCAACGAATTTGAAGACAGTTATAATTAATTGAGACATTGGATATTAAGTGACAGTTAATAAAATAAATCAGGCTTATAATTATATAAATATAAACTTAATTGAGACTTTGATTTAGTTGTCTGACATTTTGAGACTTTATAATTTATACTTTGAAAGTAGTTAAAGTGACTTTATATTTTGGAACTTTTATTGTTTAGGACTTTGACAATTTAAGCTGACTTTGAACTCGATTGATTTAAACTAAATTTGGACTTAGATATTTTGACTTAATTTGGGACTTCGATATTTTGAATCAACTTACAATTTAAATAGTTTAGATTTATTTTGACATTTTTGAATCAAATTTATACTTGATTGGTTAGATTAACTTAGACTTTTGATACTTTAGAATCGACTTACAATTGGATATGTGGAATTAATTTGGACTTTCGACATTTTTGAAATTCAATTCATGTGTTGATGAAACTAGTTGGTTTTCAATTTAAATAAATTAAATTGACTTTGAGATTGGATAGTACACATTGACTTGGACTTAATTGATACTAGCTGATTTACATTGAGAATACTTTGATTTTGGGAACCAACCTTTTTCCTAACCTGGACTTTTATTTTGAGTTTGAGCATTTAAGTACTTTGAAAGTTGAAACA
The DNA here is from genome assembly GCA_015478945.1 of Trachelipus rathkii. Lineage (NCBI taxonomy): Eukaryota > Metazoa > Arthropoda > Malacostraca > Isopoda > Trachelipodidae > Trachelipus > Trachelipus rathkii. Next base: position 15,799 of record JABUQX010016076.1, on the reverse strand, counting down.
TTTTTTAAGTTGCATTGAAACGCATACTTTTAATAGCCAGGGTATCTTGACTTATTTTGAAAACGGAACTCAGATTTATACTTGAATACTTTGAGTTTATTTTAATAATTTCATATTTGAATTTGTGGATAACTTTGAACAAGGCCATTGAGATTGGACTTTAGAAATCTTGATGCTTGATTGTAATTGTTTAGCTTTGAGGTCGGATATTATACCAATAGTTATTATTTTGGAATTTGGTATAACTAGTTTAGTTTATACTAAGATAGAACTCTGAGGTTTATTAAGGTTTGTTCAAATGACATTTTGACAACACACTTTTGGAAATGCTGTTGAAGTAACTTAAGTAATTGATATTTTGTTTAAGCGATAAATTAACAGAAGTACTTTTACGAAATCATTACGGAGTTTAAATATACGAATGGTTTGATTGTAACTTTAGGATTTGTTGAGGTTCTCTAGGTCCGACCTTGAAGTAAACATCTCTGAAAATACTAACTACAGAAACTACTTTACTCAGGCTAGTTACTAAAGGACAAGGATTTAATACGCTTCATTGTTTTATTAAATAAATTGATAGTAGGTTTAGGAAATTTTTGACACAACGCATTGTTCAGTTCAGTTTATTTATTTGACCACTATACGATCGATAAGTTTAGATATCTTGGTGGTGTAGGTATTCACATATATCTGCACTACCACACCGTGAGCGGCGGTGACAACTGTAAAAAAATAAATAAATAAAAGGTTCTAATAAGGAATTCCTTAAGCTAGCTGAAACTCCACAAGAATGGCACCTCCGACGGTGAACCACTTCTAGAATGCATTAAAATAGCATAACCGAGGAGCTTGCTAGAAAAAAAAAAAAAAAAAAAAAAAAAAGACAGAAGTGGAAGCCGCCTTATCTGCAACACCTGGCAACAGCACTGATAGTGACGATGGTGGCTTTTCAGCAAATAAACCTACTGAAGATGAGGACTTTGATGGCCGAAATTGCATTGACATCTCATTCACCTTCAAAGGAATCACACCAGGGAACCTCATCCTAAAAACTGAAGAGACAGTCATCAAGGAGCAAAGATAATTCAAATTTGCAATCTGTGAAAGAGAAAACTTACGAAACATGAGAGCTGCCTACAGAAGAGAATGCTTTCATACGGTGGCATGAAAATGGGCCAGGATTTGGATTGTTAGCTTTGATTGCAGGCAAATAATTATCAGCACCTCCTTCATCAGTCGAGAGAGAGAGCGTATTTATAGTGTAGGTTAGGTAGGAATGCAAACCCCCCCAAAAGGAACAGTCTCTCGCCAGATACTAGTGAAAGCTTAATGTTTTTGGCATCACAATTCTGTGAATTTTTGAATTTGAGTATTGAATGATATCTATCTTAAAGGGGTATTTTTATTATGTCATGTTTGAGTAAAAGCGTTTTTTATTTTAACTTTTCGGCTGATTAATTGAGGTCTCTTCTTTCATTATTTTTATTATTTACATAGCTAGTTAAAGAATCTTCTTTGTAAATTTTGTAATCATGTTAAAACATAAAAGCTAGTAGCTAAACTTACAATACTTACTTGAAAAATGGAAATGGAATATTTTTTAAATAAACACAAACATAAAAAAGTTATTAATATTATATTTGCAATTAATATTCCTTAAAGGTACTATTTTAATTTATAAAATAAATATACTTGGGCACAACCAAATATGAAATGTAAATGACTAAGTATTGTTTGTACAGGGAATGCAATCTTGAGTTGCCTAGCAGAGCACACAAATGTTCTATATTACTGTGTATTTATTATATTAATTAAAAGTAACGGTATCGGTATCGGCACCTAAAAAATAGAGCACGGTATCGGCCTCTTTTCTGGTATCGGTACATCCCTTATATATATATATAGAGGCTATATATATATATATATATATCTCTCTTTTTTTTTATGTATATATATTATATATATATATATATATATATATATATATATATATATATATATATAAATATATATATATAAAGAGTTATATATATATATATATATATATATATATATATATAGTGTCAGGCTGTGGTGACCAGGCTACCACCTTTTTAGAGTTGGTGATTTCGGTCCACTCTAAAATAAAAAATAAAAAAAATATATATTTTTTTCGTTTTTTTTATAGCCACTATAGTACTACAAGTTTTATTTAGATCATCTTTAATTTAAAGAGTTTTTATATTTCTTTAGAAAATATACGAATTAGGCATAAATGCTCCTTCACAGAATTCTCACTTTTGAAAAAGTGTGAGTTTTTTTTAACTTTGTTATAAAATGAAAAATTGTTGATGGATTTTAATTATTTTTTCAGTGTATACAGTCAAGTATGTTAGCTTTAAAGTGGCAAAGTAAATTTTTGTTCCAAACAGTACTAGTGGCTAAATTACGGGGCCTAACTTGGTCCGATTCACCCTGCCGTAAAAATTGATGATGGGGTGAATCGGACCACCATTGTTTTTCATATTTTATGTATTATTATTGACATTTTTTATAGCGTATAATTAATTTTAATATAATAAATAGCTACTTATATTAAGTAAAAATTAAAAATAAAAAAGGAAAATTTAGGCTCTAATTCAATTGCAAAAAGTGTCAAAATTTGTGACCGGAGAGGGGTGAATCGGACCACCACATTTTTATTCTTATTTTATGTATCATCATTGACATTTTTATTACTTATTATTAATTTTAATATGATAAACAATTATTATATCTTTAATACTTATTATTAATTTTAATATGATAAACAATTATTATTTCAAGTAAAAATTAAAATATAAAATTGAATTTATATGTAAAAGAGGAATTTAAACAGATGGTCCGATTCACCCCTCAATGGTGGTTCGCCGATTCACCCCTCCAAGGGTGAGGCTGGAATGAGCTTTATTTAAACTTTAATAAAACTATTATTATTAGAATTACATTATTATTTTTTTTGGTGCTTATTACCTACTATATGGCCTTGAATTTCAGAAGAAAAAAAAAATCCAAAAAGTGTATAAGGGAAAAGTCGAGAGACGAAGTTATACCTAAAGTGGGTCAAAATCACCCCGCCCAACGCTATATATATATATATATATATATATATATATATATATATATATATATATATATATATATATATATATATATATATATATATATATATATATATATATATATATATATAATCAATGGGGGTAAAAAAAAAACTTTCCCCCCAACCCCTATTTTATTTTTATTTTTTTTTATTTTTTTTTGCTGTATTGATTGCTGAACTATTTAACAACTTATGTGCCGAGTACTATGAATCTGCTACAAAATGACTAGTTTCTAGAGAAAAAAATCTGACCCTCTATTGAAATTTGGTCATTTTAACTTTTTTACATGTATTGGGCAAATTGCCTACCATTCTATATGTATTATATTTTTTGAAATTTTTTTTTCCATTGATGCTACATATTGGTAGTGCTTTTAAATTATAATATCAGTTTTCATATTAATTCACTGGTTTTCTGTATATAACAGATTTTTTTTTACCCCCACTAATTTGACACCAAAGGGGTAAAAAAAAAACATTTTTTTTTACCCCAATTGTTTAAAATTTGTGGGGGTAATAAAAAACCTGTTATATACATACAGAAAACCAGTGGATTAATATGAAAATTGTTATTATTTCCTTATATTTTTTACCCTCACATAAAAAAATTTGAAATATAAAATATTGAAAATATTAAATTTTCATATTTATAATAAAATATTTTCAAAAAAAAAAAAATGCCAAGGACTTACATACCAAAAGAGATGTGAGATTTCATTTGAATCTGTTATAAAGAGTCGAGGTCGACCTAGTATGACATCTGCAGTAACCTCCAAACGCCCTCGTGTCCCAATGAGTAGCTCTATTTTAACTGATAAGGAATTTAAGAAAGTCGAAGAGGAATTAAAGAAAACTCAACCAAAGAAAAGAAAATTGCAGAAAACAGCATGACCACAAGAGTCATCCTCAGAAGAGAGCGATTCCAGCCTGAGTAGTGGAGAATTGTCAGGAATTGAGGAATCAAACCTCAAATTGACTGTCAAGAAATCACTTGCTCGTAGGAAAGTTTCAAAGAACATACCAAAATTAAAAGATATTGAAGTTGGTGAGTTTTATGCGGTTCGATACGATCAACCATTAAAATATTACTGGGGTAAAATATTAAAAAAATTTACAAATGATGAGGAAACAGAGCCTGTAAAGGTGGAAATGAAATACCTAAAAAATGAAGTGTTATCCAGCATTGCAGAAAACATACGGTGGGATTGGCCCAAAAATGATATAGATATAATTCCTGTAACCAACATTTTAATTGGACCTGTGACTCCATTACTTGAACAAAAAGGAAGGGGAAACCCCTATTTTACTTTAAGGAAGAGGAAGAGGCCCTTTACAAACTGAGTTGATGCGAGTCAATGGTGTTCCATCACCAAAAAAGAAATAAATTTCATGTTGCATCACCCCACATGTACAAAGTATTAATTTTAAGCTATAATTTAGTTTTATTAAGCTATAATTTAGAGGAATTTTTGCTTTATTTGGACAAAAAATATTTAAATATTGAAAAGGAACAAGATTATTAATTAAAAGGTAAGTTTTATTTCTTTAATATTGAATTAACTTAAAAAATTTTTTTTACCCCATTTAAATTTTTTTTTACCCCATTGGTGGGGGTAAAAAAAAATCCTATTTTTTGCTAATAACTTCTAACATAAGGAATAATTTGTTTTAAAGCATATACCATTTTATTCCCACTATATACCATAACATTATGAATAACTAACTTTTGGTCCAAGTTCAATATTCTAAACGTGAGGTCAAAGTTTGTGGATTTGGTTTTTTTTTACCCCCATTGATATATATATATATATATATATATATATATATATATATATATTATATATATATATATATATATATATATATATATATATATATATATATATATATATATATATATATATATATATATATATATATATATATATATATTAAGGATGTACCGATAGTATCGGTAACAGTATCAGCAGTTTCGGCCAATTTTATTGGTATTGGTTAATATGGCAGATACTTCTTACTTTTTGGGTGAAGAATTATGAGTAACTTTTAGATTCAATAATAAATCTAGTTTCAATATATAAAAGGTTCTAATAAGGATTTTCTTAAGCTAGCTGAAACCATACAAGAATGGCATTTCCGACGGTGAACCATTTCTAGAATGCATTCAAATAGTATAACTGAGGAGCTTGCTCGCGTGACAAAAAAAAAAAATATTCACAGAAGTGGAAGCCGCTTTATCAGCAACCACTGGCAACAGCACTGATAGTGACGATGGTGGCTTTCCAGCAAATAAACCTACTGAAGATGAAGAGGATTTGGATATGTTAGACTTTGATAAGTTCATGGCCACAATTGTATTGACATCTCATTCACCTTCAAAGGGATCACAACAAGGAACCTCATTGAAAAAACTAAGACAGTCATCAAGGAGCAAAGACAATTCAATTGAAAAAACTAAGACAGTCATCAAGGAGCAAAGACAATTCAAATTTGCAATCTGTAAAAGAGGAGATGAGGCTCTACGAAAACATGGAGATGCTGCCTATAAAAGAGAATCCTTTCATGTGGTGGCATAAAATGTGGCTTATATAGATAAGCTTCCGATGATAGATTTGTGTGTTTGCAGCTAATATTATCAGCCCCTCACTCATCAGTCGAGAGCGAGAGTATTTTTAGTGTAGGTGGGAATGTAAATACCCCAAAAAGGAGCATGCTCTCGCCAGATACTAGTGAAAGCTTAATGTTTTTACATCAACTTGAGAATTTTTGAATTTGAGTATTGAATGATATCTATCTTTATCTAAAAGGAGTATATTATTATTATGTCATGTTTGAATTTTTTTTTTTTTACAGCTGTCACTACCACTCACGGGCAGAGCCCTATTCAAGGAGGGGGTGTTGCACGCCTCAGAATCCACCAACTATCGCAAATTACGCAGATAAGCACAGATGCAGGCTTTGAAGTGAGGTAGATTAAATTCAGCAGGAAACAGAAGATGGAAGAGAATTCCACAGAACAGATGTGGCAGGAAAGAAGGAAGCACCGCAGCGAACTAGCTTGGAGTTCCCGATATCAACACAAATTCAGAAACAGCACCCCTTGTGCTACGAGGGCGACGTAAAAGTGGTTGTACACTTTGAAAGTGATGTTCCCTTCGAGGCACCTGCCGCTGCGGTACTCATAGAAAAGCAGATAAAAGCACCAACATCACAATAAGAAAAGATAAAGGGGTCAAGTGAAGTGGAAAGTACGGAACAGTTTATAAGTATTTTGGCCTTTGACTCGACCCTATCCAAAAGCCGGGTGAAACCAGAGCCCCCCCAGATATGGGAGCAGTAGCGTGGGGCGGGGTGACTTGGACCACCTTAGGCATAAGTCTGTCTCCGACCTCCCCTAATGCACTTTTTTGGAATTTTTTTTTTTTTGTAAATCACGGCCCTATAGTCGGTCATAAGCACAAAAAAAAAATAATAATGTAATTCTAATAATAAAGTTTTATTAAAGTTTGAATAATGCTGAATCAGCCTGACCGTGGAGGGGTGAAGCGGACCACCATTGAGGGGTGACTCAGACCATCTGTTTAAATGCAATTTTATATTTTAATTTTTACTTAATATAATAATTATTTATCATATTAAAATTCGTAATAAGTAATAAAATGTCAATAATGATAAATGAAATAACGAGAATATAAATAAGGTGGTCCGTTTCACCCCTCCGCCCAAAAATTGACACTTTTTTGATTCGTTTTTTTTATTAAAATTTCATTTTTTAAAAAATTTTCACTTAATATAAGAAACTTTTTTTTTATTTAAATTAAGTATATATATTATACAAAATGCTAATACACACGATAATAAATAAAAATAGATAGAACTCCAGTCACCCTCCATCACTTTACTATGTAAGTGAATCGGACCAAGTTAGGCCCCTTGATTTAGCCACTGTTTGGCTCAAAAATTTACTTTGCCAGTTTAAAGCTAACATACTCGAGTGTATCCACTGAAAAAATAATTAAAATCCATCAACAATTTTTCATTTTATAACGAAGTTAAAAAAACTCATTTTTCAAAAGTGAAATTCTATTGAAGGACATTTTATACGTCTCTTAAGCATTTTTTAAAAATTTAAAATCTTTCTTTAGAATTAAATATGATCTAAATAAAACTTGTAGTACTACCGCGTGGCTATTAAATGGGCAAAAAAAAATTTTTTTTTTTTTATCATTTTTTATTTTATTTAGAGTGGACCGAATCACCCCTCCTAAAGAGGCGGAAATGGTCACCCCGCCCGACGCTACTCCATACAAGTGCGGATGAGACCCCTGTATAGCTGGAGTAACTGAGAAGAGGAAAAAGTCTTGCAGTCTAAACAGAACTCCCAGTTTCTTTGAGGCTGAACTAGCAACCAACCATTGTGATGTGAGGTTTCCAAGACATTTTTTTGTGTGTGTTAAAGCCAAGGATATTTATATTGTTAACAGGAGAGACGAGAGAACCATCGAAAGATATAGGAAAGTTAGAAGGTGTTTTAGAGAGGGAGATTTGTAGAAGTTGGGTTTTTAAAGAATTGAATTTCACAAGATTGAGACGACCCCATCCGGATATTCTATCAAGATCAGCGAGAATAGAATCGGAAAGATTAAGACGAGAGGTAATTCTAGAAGTAAAAAGAGGAGCAGGAATTGAAATGAGCTGAAGAATGAAGGGTAGAGTCATCAGCATAAGAGTGGATAGAGCTAGATGTGCAGGTGAGATCATTAATGAAAAGTAGGAATAAAGTAGGAGATAAGACAGAACCCTGAGCAACACCACTATTGACAGAAAAGGAAGATGTCTCCATGTCAACAACAGCCAATATTGATGTGAGGTTTCCAAGACATTTTTTTGTTTATGTTAAAGCCAAGGATATTTATATTGTTAACAGGAGAGACGAGAGAACCGTCGAAAGATATAGGAAAGTTAGAAGGTGTTTTAGAGAGGGAGATTTGTAGAAGTTGGGTTTTTAAAGAATTGAATTTCACAAGATTGAGACGACCCCATCCGGATATTCTATCAAGATCAGCGAGAATAGAATCGGAAAGATTAAGACGAGAGGTAATTCTAGAAGTAAAAGAGGGAGCAGAATTGAAATAACTTGAAGAATGAAGGGTCGAGTCATCAGCATAAGAGTGGATAGAGCTAGATGTGCAGGTGAGAAGATCATTAATGAAAAGTAGGAGATAAGACAGAACCCTGAGCAACACCACTATTGACAGAAAAGGAAGAAGTCTCCATGTCAACAACAGCCAATATTGAGCGATTTGAAAGAAAACTAAACATAAGTAAGCAAAGAGAAGGAGCTTGGACAGCGTGCGGCGCGTCATACCCGGTCAAATGCTTTGGATATGTCCAGCGCCACCACACTGTAATTACCACGATTACAAAAACTTGTAACAGAAGGGCGAAAAACCATAAATTAGTAAGATAGGAAAGTATATCGCCAGTAGACCTCAAACAACGAAAACCGTACTGGCCATTGGAAAGAAGTGAGTGAGATTCCAGATGATCTAAGAAATGAGAGTTGAGAAGGGTTTCAAATATCTTAGATAGAAACTAGTGAGAGCTAGAGGGCGATAGTTAGAAGGATCAGAGCGGCTTCCTTTTTTCGGAATCAGTTGGACATTAACGTTCTTCCAACACTGAGGTAAAGTGTTAGTATTAAGACATAAGAATATATGGTTGAATCGAGGCAGTGGGTCAGCACTAGCACATTCCCCAAAATTCGGGAGGAATGCCATCCGCCACCCGCCTTCCTAACGCTCATAGATTTGTGAGCCCATGTAACATCAAATGTAACAGCAAAGGCATAGGACATCTGAGAGGAGAAGGAGGACTAAGAGGAATGCAAGAATCGTAAAGAGTTGAGTTAGAGGAAAATAGGAGGCCAAAGAGATTGGCCTTTCCAGTTGGAGAATTAGCAACAGAACCATCAGATCGAATAAGAGGAGGAAAGGAAGATTACAGTTGTTGTTAGAGATGTTTTTGGCGAGAGGCCATAAAGATATTTCGGTAGGAGAACCAAAGAGGTTAGCGCACTTTCGTTTGATGAAGCCCGATTTGCTCGGCGAAAAGTGTCCTTGCAACGATTTCTAGATGAATGAAAATTAGCAAGAGTGATAAGAGAATGAGAATTTTTCCACTCCCGATATGCACTGTCTCTAGCCTGAATATCCAGAGAACATGCACGACCAAACCATGGATTATGAGGAGAGAAAGATTTAGTCGAAGAAGGAATGAACCTGCTCATCCCATCAACGATTACAGCTCCCACCTTATCGGCAGAAGCTGACGTCACCAGAGTCAATGCAGTCATTCTAATTATAGTTAGCGTAGAAGCGTCGCAAGGCCCCCCCCCCCCAATCGGCCCGATCAAAGTGCCAGAAGAAATGCTTAGGGCAGGATGGAGATGTTGGAGAGAAAGTATTAAAATTAAGAGATATATAAGGCTGTGGTCAGATTTACCAATAGGAGCGAAGGTGGTGTATTTATAGAGAGCAGGACTAGTGGTGAAACATAGGTCAAGTGTGTTCAAGAATTGGTTGGGACGATTCGGAATTTGTGTGGGCTCTTTAATTAGTTGCTCCAGATCTTTGAGAATACTGAATAACTCGACCTCCTGCCCACTTATATCGGTATGAGAGGACCCCAACCATTTAGTGTTGTGCACATTGAAATCCCCTAAATAGAGGATATCAGTATTTGGATAAGAAGATATAGCAGTCTCGTGAGAAGTAGCAAGATATTCAAAAAAGGCGTGAAAATCTGTTCTGTTAGGAGAACAGTAGCAGAAGTACAAGATTATTGTAGTAGAAGGAAGAAAGATTTTAAGCCACAGAACATTGAATAATAGCATATTTTTATTTTGTATTTTCAGCTGATTAATTAAGGTCTCCTATTATTTTTATTTATATTGTAGCTAGTTAAAGAATCTTGTAAATTGTAATCATGTTAAAACATAAAAGCTAGTAGCTAAACTTTGTTAATACTTACTGGAAAAGGGAAATGGAATATTTTTTGAATAAAAATAAACTTAAAAAAGTTATTTATATTATATTTGCATTTATTATTCCTTAAAGATACTATTTTAATTTATAAAATATACTTGGACACAACCAAATATGAAATAAATGACTAAGTATTGGTTATACAGGGAATGCAATCCTTAGTTGCCTAGAAGTACAAAAATATTCCATCTTATTACTGTGGATTTATTATATTAATTAAAGTATCGGTATCGGCATCTAAAAAAATAGAGTATCGATATCGGAATCGGCCTCTTTTCTGGTATCGATATCCCTAATATATATATATATATATATATATATAGTATAAGATACTAGTAATATATATATATGGTTATATATATATATATATATATATGATATAGCAGTATATATATGGAAGTTTTATGATTTAACCATCGATTTAATCTAGGAGTAGGAGTAACAGATAGAGCTGAATAGCTGTCAGGGTCTCGGCCCTAGGTGGACAATGGGGACATCCCCCCCTCTGCTCAAACCCCTAAAAATATATTTCTAGTAAGGGACTAGAGAGCCAATGGGACAGAGGGGATGAAGTCCCTCCCTCCGTTGTCCACCTAGAGGCTGAGAAACCCTAACAGCTGATATCTATGCGATCCACTCTAGGTATTCGTTAGTTTTAAAATCATATAACTTTTGAGTATCATAAGTATATATATATATATATATATATATATATATATATATATATATATATATATATCCATTAAACTTAAAAAAATTTCAGAAAATATGTTGTCCTGTGCTATATCTTTACTATATATATATATATATATATATATATATATATATATATATATATATATATATATATATATATATATATATATATATATATATATATATACTTAAGATATTGTGAAAGTGACAACTTAAAAAATAAATATTATTAAACTAGATTAAATTTAATAAAGTACTAAAAAAACATACAAAATATTTCTTGCTATCACTCCTTTACCTTGGCCTGAAAAGTCTATGGAAAAATTCCAAACCATGAGAGTCTTTAATTTTTTCCTAAAGACTGATCCATTTTTTTTTTTAGTCTATAGCTACTGTGATTTTTATAAAAATCTGTTTAGAGGCCTTTATTTTAAATAATTACAACCTCTATTTTTCTTTGTCTGCATTAAAATGTTTATAATTTTTTCTAAAAAAAATTTGATAATACAGTAAGCCATTGGTTTAATTTAACCTAGCCTACTTTGTCTCATGCTAGGCCTAGCTTTACCACAGTTTTAATGAAATATAAAGTTTTATGAATAACCTAATAATAAATAGATTTTACTAATTTAAACCTAGCTCTAAATTCAGATGCCTAAAGTAGGTCTCATAATCTAGGCCCATTTTCAACTTTAAATTTAGGTCCTAGGTTAACTGAAGCAACTTAATTATAATACTTACTGCTTCGTCGTCAGCCATTTTCGCAAATTTCCTTAAAAATATATGCAAATATATTTATAATAAAATTCCTAGTCAAAGAAAATAAATTCGCACGAGGATTAGGCCGTATAACTTTATTCACTAACAACCAGCAATATCACGCAGCTTATATAGTACCACTGAAATCACAGGCTCCTAGGCTAGCTCAGAGAAAAGAGTTGCTAACTTTTTTGTAATGTTGCCAAAATTCCTTAAAACGTGAAAATAACTTCTTTTCTTACACTTTAATTAATATATAAATATTATGTAATGTAAATTTTAGTAATATAATTGTTATGTATTATAAGGAAAATATTGATATTTTATATACTATAGATATTCTTTCGCTTTATGTAACTATATCCTAAAGGAAAAATTTGTTTTCTATGGACAAAATAAAAAAAAATCGAGTATTTTATTTAATTAGGTATTTAAACTTAAAACTTTCCTAATTATGATAACTCTACAAATAGCAAAATAATAATTATTATCTTTACCTATTTTCATCGCTAGATAAATGTAAAATATTTGATACGTCTGATGTCTCGTTAAGAGAATTGCAATGAATTTCGCATCAGAAATTTCAGAATGGATTTTAATCATATTGAATTTTGAATTGATTCATTAAATCATTTCGATTCTTTAGAAACTCCAGGGACAATTCCTGTTGACTAGGTATTTGCTAATTTTTCTCATACGGCCTATCCAACTCGCAGGAGCTCTACATAAATTTTCACGATTATTTTATTTTCTTTGTTTCATTCAATAGTTTTTTGTTGACAGCCTAGGGATATAACAGCATCTATTAACCTGCGAGATTTTCTCTTGATTTCTAGCAAACATTTTCAATGCGATAGTGTATCATTGAGTCTCTTAGTGATTCAGAAGCTAACTTCCAACAAAAGCGTTCAAATGATTTGAGGATAACTATGACTTTATATGTCGCTGTGATCTTTCATGCTTTTGCCTCTGATGATAATAAATTATTTTAATCAGTTTATTTTTTCTTTCTTTCAAAAGATTTTTCTGTGAAAAAATCAACAAGGCCAACAAAAAAGCCTATTTAATTTTTAACTTCCAGTCAACCATTTCTTTTTCTCATAAGGCATTTATTGGAAAAGTCTTAAACAAATTCTTTCCTTGGTTTTTAGGTCTGGTAAATGGTGGAGTTATCTTCCTTTCTTAAGTTTAATTATTTATTTTTCTCATAACTGTCATTGGGCCTAAATCTTGGTTTTTATTTAAAATCTTGAAATAACACATTTCTGCGGGCACCTTATCTTGATTTTTACAGTGCACCTATAACTTCTTAGAAAGATTTCGTAAAATTTAAAAATTTCGAGACCAAAAAAAATGTAACTAGACACATCAGGCTTCTGACGTATGAACTTATGTCTCGTTACTTTGAGAAAAATCTTTCGCTCAAAGCAAAATTAAAAATACTTATAATTTTATTGTTTTTTTTATTTAAAATTATTGTTTTATATTATTTGTTCATTATTTATTATTATTATTATATTATAGTTATTATTTTTTATTTTTATTGATTAATTATTTTCTTTATCTTTTTATTGATTATTGTATTATTATTAATGATTATAATTTTAATTATTATTATTATTATAATTATTTTATTATTATTATACTATATATTTTATATATATATTATATATAGTTATATATATAATACTATATACATATTAATAATATAATATTATATATGTATATTATTTTAGTATATAATATTATATATATATACTATATATATATATAATATATATATATTATAATGAGACGATGCTGAAACACGTTTGGAATACGAGTGGAGATCTGAGTTGTCTTGTATCGTAGTACATCTTTTCCCGTTTTATGTAATAGACAATTCACCCGTAAAGCGGTCATGAGGCGAGATTTTGAATGTCTACTCATGAGAAATGTCATGCTCATTGCCATGTTAGGTTTAATATAAGTGGCTTGTATATTGAAGAATTTTAAATGAATTTAAGATTTTAACACTATAACTTACTGTTTTTGTGTGTTTTTTATTGTTTTTTAGGAATTTTTTATAAATAAGAATTTAGCAAAATTCTATATTTTTTTGGTCATGCTCAGCATGACTTGCATGCCCTGAATTTAACACTGTTATATATAACTATATATAGTATATATTATGGTGATATATATTAATTATTATATATAGTATACTTATATAGTATATATTATATTGATATTATATATATATCAGTTAATATATATATTATTATTATATATAGTATATATTATAAATGATATACATGAATAGATGGGCGGTAGGGATGTTCAGTTTAGGGGGGGGCAAGGTGAGTGCTCTTTCAATTAAAAATCATCTCTTTCTATTCGAAGTCTAATCAGGTCTTCAAAAATACCTCATGCAGGTCTATACCTCTTAAAGGTAAGTCATGAGTTCCGCAGAAAATTATTGACTTCAAAATTTCTTTAATATATCTTCTAATTTCTGCAATTGTTTTTTGATGTACTGTCTGCAGCTGAATATCAACGGGTACTCCTTCCGTGATTGATTTACCAGCTTTGGCAGCCGACAGACGTTATCAACCTAATTTGAGGTCTAGCGGAGAATACGTCAGCAAGAATCAGATGTATAAGCCACAAGCTAGTTACTTTAACAATAATGAAAACGAAAACATTTAAAACTATTTTAATATTATTACGATTTGTGTAATTAGTAATTAATACTTTATTATCTATCGATTGATGATTTTTTCAGCTTTTCTTACTAAAAAACTCTTAAAAGCGTTCGTCTGCAAACATTAAGGTTCATACTTTTTATTCGCCAAGATTTAAGGGGGGGCAAGTGCCCCTTCCTACCGCCCATATACTATATTATATATATATATATATATATACTTATTATATATATATATAATTATATTATATATATATTACTTATAATCCTATATATATATATTATATATATATATATATAAATATATTATTATTATATATATAATATATATTAATATATATATCATATTATAATATTTATATATATATAATTTTAAGTTTTGGGTTATTACACCCATAATACCTTGCTTCATACACGAACTGAACAATGTGTAGAAGGATCTTCAACTTCGGAAAACAACCAAAAATAACTTTGATAATTATTCTTAGTATACTTTTTACAAATATTCTAAAATTTTTTTAATTAAATTTGTATTTTCATGTTCTGATACGAGTATTTAACATTTGTTATATGTATGCCAAATTTGTAGTAACTTATTTTAATATAAATATACAAAAGATAAACAATGTACTTGTAATGAATTTTGTTAACAATAGCAATCCTTTAGAATTGCGGAAATTTTAAAAATTTTATATTATTATATATATTATATATTATATTATTATATATTATATATATATATATATATATTTATTAATATATATATTAGTATATACTTACTATTTATATATTATATTATTTATTATATATACTTATATATATATATAGTATTATATATAACGTATATATTAGTATATATATAAACATATATATATGACTATACATATATACTATAATATATATTAATATATTATATACTTATAATTATATATTTATATTATACTATATATACTATATATATAATATATATATATTATATTATATATATATCTATATCATAATATATTATAATATATACTTATATATATACCCTATTATATATATATTATATATATAATTATACTATATATATTATATTATATATATTATATATATATATATCATACTATGATAATATAATATATAATATACTATATATACTATATATAATGTATAATATTATATATATATACTATTATTATTATATTATATAGTAGATATATATTATATATTATATATATCATACTTATATATTATATATTATATATGATAATTAAATTATATTATATACTATAGATTATATATTATATCATATATACATATATATTATATTAATATATATATTACTATATAATATATATTATATATATTATCTATATAATATATTTATATTAGTTTATATATATTATTATATATTATATGTATGTATATATAATATATTTAATATATACTATTATATATTATATATATATATTATATATAATATATTATATATATATATTAATATCTCTCTCT
>JABUQX010016075.1:0-13711 GCA_015478945.1 Trachelipus rathkii | reverse complement strand
TATACAAAATTAAATTATACAATAAATTATGAATATAAATTACTACTACAAGGTATTCCTATACCCGTACTCCAATATCCCTATTATACTTTACACATTACCCTACACAGTAACCCTATTCCACAACCAAATACTCTACCATACAGTAGTACCCAACACCAAAATATCACGTAGAAAACGTAGAATAATAAAAATAATACCACATATACAAATAGGAAAAAATATTAAATAAAAAATTATCACAATATTATATAGTTTCTGTTAATAGTTTTTATATTATATTATTTATTAGGAATAAATTATCGAAATTTTATAGTTTATTTCTTTTAATCAATAACTTATATTTTCACTTTGTTTTCCCAATTGGTTCTTTTCCTTTTAACTTGTCTTATATCAATGTTAATTTCGTCTTTCTCGTTAATTTCTTTTTCAGTTTCTAAGTCTCAATTTTTTTTAAATTTTCCCCTTTACTTTTCCACTTGTGTTTCTCAGTTTGATTTATTTCCTTTAGTTTAATTCTCTTTTGTATTTTTCTCTTAACTTTTGTTTTATAATTTCAATTGTAATTGTCCAGTTTGGTATTTACTTTCTTTTAATTCAATTTTGTCGTGATTTAGGTTTCGAAATATAAAGTATTATTTTCTCATTTTCAATTTCAATTTTCAATTTAATTATACAGATCTTTTAATCCTGTTCCTTTTCCGTTTCCCAATCCTCAATCCAAAATCATCCGAAATCCAAATCCCTACTGCACCAGAGTTCAAGCCACAGAAAAAAAACTGAAATGAGAAAAAAAACATCCTACCATGACAACAATAATATAAAACATTTCGAAAATCATAAGTTCAATGATGATAATAATAATATCGAATTAAACAGTAAATGACGTTAAATTTCATTAAAGTTCAATAAAGCAAATTAAGTTAAATAAACATTATTTAAATCGAATGAATCTTGAAAAATAAATTAAATAATATTAAAATAATAACCATTACAACAACCAAAAATTAATAATACCTGGCCAATGTTAGTAGCCAGTTTTTGTTTCTCCTTTCCCTTTTCTCAACTTCTATTTTCTAAGATTTCCCAATTCCAAATAGACCGCAAGAAACCATAATCTTGAAATTACCACGCCAATAGACCAGTCCAATACTGAAATCCTAACAACAAAATCGACTACTTATATTATATTCCCAATAATAATAATAATAGTCGAAAATTTTTAATCATCAATTTATTCATTAAAAGAATATGAAAGACAATAATTACATCCAAAACCACAAATCCCTTGAAAAATCTAGATCCAGTTCACCATTCCTCGTACGAAATTCCATAAACGATATCCTCTCTCATCAATCGAAAATTTTCGTTTATATTTAATTTAAATAGTCACCATTCAATATTTCAAAATAATCTCAAAAAATTAAATTAATCCACAGTGCTCAAAGTTTTACTTTACTGAACAACTGAAAAAAAAATTAAAAAAATGAATTACTTTGTTAACTTTAAATGAAAAACTTTGCTTAAATGAAATGAAATAAATAATAAGATGAAATTTAATTCCCCCCTTTTTTATTTCTAAAATCACACCCGTAAAACACTAGTAAACACACTGCATCTCCTGGAAATCCGTGTTGGTGGACGTTCCAGTTTTTTCTCTCTCTCAATCCTCAGTCTTTTCCTACAACGCAACCCTAAGAAAAAAAAGAAAAACAATTATGAGACAATAAAAAAAAAACGAAATAACTAAACCACCACAGAGGGAAGATGTATGCTGGTATTTTGGTTGAAAGAGTACATCGAGTAACTCGGTAAGGACTGATTCGTTTCGAATAATATCTGCTTCGAAGTTTTTGAAATGCAAGCGTTTTTAAATTTTTAATTTTTTTAGTTGTAGGTTTTAACAAAATTTAATACTGCCTATCCTTCCACATGGTGAGAGAGCAACCCCCCATCTGTTCTTTCTTAGTGTATCCTTCTTCTTACTATAGCCCATATATTAGTGGGTGCGACGCAGTCTCAGCCATCCGACCAATCTTCCCTGATATACTTACCATTCCTTTCCGGAATCGCCTTGCTTATATTTTACCTGACTCCCCCCTCCCTATTTTCGAAGTGGCACAGTTGCGTTCCTCCATGAGCTGAACATCTTTTATCGAATTTGAATCTGTTGATCCCGTTTATTTTTCCTTGTTCTATGTATGTACAAATAAACAAAGAAGATGCTATATCCTAAATTTAGGTGCCCAAAAAGATATAATAAAATTAATAAATAAAAGAATTCAAAAATGGGCAGACATATAAAAATACATTTTAACAATTTGTGAAAAAGATTATTAAATATATATGACATGAAATATGGCACTGTTAAGTTAAACAAAAATTTCTCAAAGTATGAAAATTGAAAGTTAAAATTTAGTGTCTTTTCGTGATGACGAATATACTTTTGACTTGTAGATGTTGCCAGCATGAGAGGTGTTGCCAGCTTGATTAAACACGTTAAATTATTTAAATGTTTTGAGTACAGCTATTACAGTTATTTTAAAAGTGATTTAAGGGAATATTCTTAAACATGGAAACTCATAGTTAAAATCTACATCTAAGAGTTGGAGGAGGCATGGGAACACCAACTTCATGTCAACAGAGTTTGTAAGATTAATTCATGACCGAATTTAACTATAAGGATTACTACAGAAAGCAAAGAAATACTTTGACACCATTTATTTCACAGAAGACGACCTCACAGTCAATATATGTAAAAAATGTTTAATTGTTTATGTGCGTGAAGTATTAAAAAGCGGGGGGGGATGATTAAATTATATAATTCTCTTTCCTTATATCATCTTGCATTTGAAATAGGCCTAATCCTTTATATTATTTTCAATATATTATTATATATAATATAATAATAGTGATTTTCTTGTTTTTAGTCACTTCCCATATATCATCTTTATATTAAAAGTAATGTCGGTGGCCTCTCTCTCTGTGAACGACCTGCGTTCTGTAGTTGTACGGAGTAAAAACTTTCTTGCCATGAACGTCAGCTGCCAGCTGCCGCAATGAAACTTCCGTGGAGGATTCACGGAGTTATTAACTTTTTCCTCACTAAGACGAAGACGTCTTTTCCGTAGATGTTGTCTCTAATTTTTCTACCTTGTATGCATCCCCATCGCCCTGTGTCGAGTGATTTCTTGGTTTTATTGTATGCTCGCCTACTATCTCCCTCATATCCTCAATTTAAAACTTAACTGCCGCCGCTCATTGAACTTCTTACGCCACCTTACATCATCTTGGGGTGCTGATCGTAAAGTCATGCTTCGTCTGTTGCTCATGTTGGTCTGGTCCAAGTGTTCCAAATTGGATTATGCGTGTGCGATATGTGAACAGACGTCTCCGCCTCTCCGTCATTCTTGCGCCTTCTCGATCGGATACAGAATGAGGGTCTGCGGATATCTCTTGTTGCGTTTCGTTCTTCGCCAAAGTTGAGTTTGGAGGTGGAGGCTGGGGTGATGCCCATGTCTTTACGGAGAGAATATGTAATGTGCTCCTTGCTTCTCCGCCTACAAATCCCCAAGCCATCGGCTTTGAATCCTCTCATCGCCGAGGTTCCTCGTAGCCCTGCTTATTGGCCGTTTGATGAGGTTGTGGCGTCTGTCTTTCGTTTTCTCTGCCTCCCTGTGCGGGCTGTTTCCCAATTTGACTACGATGATGTCTGCCCTTATTGGCTGTATCCTGCCCCTGTGGTGTGCATGAGGTTGTCTGCCTTATCTAAATCCGGTGACCTCCCGTCTCTACTGAAGGTTTCCTTTCTGTCTCACCTGGCTCTCCATGGGAACTCTGTGAGCATCTACACCGACGGCTCCAGGCGAGAGGATGGTGTGGGTGCATCAGCGGTCTTTCCGGACCTTACTGTGTCCCACGCTCTCCCTTCTGACGCGTCCGTCTTTACGGCCAAGTTAGTTGCGCTGACTTTGGCTATTAATTAATAGGATTCTGACACTAAAGCGGCCTGACACGTATACGATTTTTACTGACTCGCAGAGTGCTCTTCTTGCACTACAAAATCGAACGACCAGACATCCTTTGGTTTCCATCATCCAAAGGTTTCTCTGTATGCTGCATGCTAAACACAAGCGTTTGACGTTTTGCTGGGTCCCATCTCACGTAGGTATCCTGGGTAACGAATTTTCTGACAAAGCGGCCTATCTCGCCGCCACATGCAAAATTACCTTGACATCTTGCTATTCTTTTTTTTTACTGGAACGCTCCCAGCTGCTGATCTGCTCCGACTCAAACAGGCTTCCTCGCTTCTTGTTGGCGGGAGGTATTTCGATGTCATCATGGTGCAAACTGCGTAGCATAAAGCCGCTCCTAGGGATTTGGCCATCATCTTTTCGCGGAGTCGGAACCAGGAGGTGGTCCTGGCCCGTTTGCGAATTGGCCATACTTAATTGTAACACTAAGCTATTCTTATAGGCCAAGGAGCAATCCCCGCTTTATGTCCTTCTGCCGTTGCCAGAGTCTACTTTCAGACGCACATGAGTTCTCGGATGTAGTTGGCTTTTGCGCTTCCAGAAACCGCGCTTTCGCAAGTTGTTACACAGCCAACCTTTCAATCCCCGCCTCTCAATAAATATATTTGTCTGAATTACTTATTTCCACAGTACACGATTTTTGCTTTCCTCGGAAAACCTGACTCTGCTCTATAGGATTTAATAATTGCATATTCTCTTTTTCATGCGTGTTCTGTTTAGGAGTTCCCCTCTAATTGGTTTTCTGACTCACGGGTATTCGCCGCGCTTTCTTGGTGCGCAGTGGTGCCCCTGCTACACTCATCACTCACTCAAAAAAAAAAAAAAAAAAAAAAAAAAAAAAAAAAAAAAAAAAAAAAAAAAATATATTATTATTATATATAGTAATATATAATATATATATATATATAATTATATATATATATATATATATATATAGTATATATATAATAGTATATATATATATATATATAATATATATATATATAGTATATATATATATATATGATCATCCCCACCTCTTCCCCAAGGTGCGTGCATTGCACCGGAAACAGAAAAGTAGTAGAAGAATCGACGCAATCAAAAGCAAGCCCATACCTACGCCCCCTTTATATTCTTTGGTGATGAACTCGTCCACGGTAAAAAAAAATCCAACCTATGGCTTATAGGACTGTACGACCCTCACTATTGCATCTAGTCAATGTAGGGTTATCCCTTGACCCATTGGATCCACAGAACATACACCTCCCTCACTAAAAAATCCTGCAATTCGCTCACTATTATCACCTTTCTTCTCGCTCTGCCAAACTCATATTTCCTTCCTCAGCATTCCTTTACTGACTTCAATCCACTTTTTCTTCGTCTTTCAGCCGCGATTCCCAGCACATCACCACTATAATCGCTTAAGCCAATCGACAAACCATCTCAACTACTGTCATTATTCTCTCATTACCCACGTTTCTTCACCCACACAACCTCTCAACTTACATTTTCATTACTTATTTATCAATCTTCCTACTAACACCCCCTAAAAATTGTCCATCTTAACATTGACTTAGATCTATACCTTTTTATTCAGACCTAGTCTCACTACTATACATTAACATGTAACAACATACTCTCATATAAGACTCTAGCGCACTCAAGACTTAGCCACTTTACATCCACAAGGAATAAATTGCACCAGCCACCTTCCTGCCCATTTACAACTTCCTACTACACTCTGTCATTCATCCGTTCCTTATCATCCACATAATCCTAAATTAGTTTAATTCCAAGACACTTGTTTCCAGCTGGCTCACCATCTAATAAACTTCACACCGAGAACTGTCCCTACTCAACCTTAACCTTACTCTATCTACATTTACTCTTCAAACCCCTCCTTTTTCACCCTGCCAAATCTCTCTTACCATTCCTCTCAAACATTCTATTCAGATTCGCCACACAAAACCAGATCATCCGCATTAAATAGGCAGGGCACCCTCCACTTCTTTCCATTCTCCATCATCTCTAACACCCATCTCTGCCACCCCAGCCTATAATCTTTCTAATTCCCATCCTTATATAAATCTGAATAACCAAAGAAGACATAAACACATCCCTGCCTCATCACTTTCTTTTAATATTAACCAATCACTTTCTGACACCATTTATTCTTTACACACGCTTCACTATCGTCATACATACTTTTTGATTCCATCCAGAAAAGCCAACCACCAACACCATATTAACACTAACACCTGCCATAGAGGTCCCTATTAATTCCTATCATACGCTTGTTGCAAAATTCATAAAACCTAAATACAAATTTATTCTTCTCCCTCTATTTTCTCAATCATATTTGTTCAATGTAAAATTTTGATCCACAAATCCTTCCTTATCACTCCTAAACGCACCTGTTCTTCGAACCTATCATGATATTAATATACCGTTATATTATATTATATATACGGTATATAGTATATATATATATATATTATTATAATTATACTATATATAACTTAATATATATATATATATATATATATTATATATAATAATATATAATATACTATATATATATATATCTTAAACAAAGAAAATATATTGGGGAGGTAAAGAAATTACTGCCTTCTCGATGAACCACCTTGAATGAACAATATCCCGATGCTTTTCCACTTAGCTATCTCCCAACCCAAAAACATGGATTAAGAACAGTTTAAAGCAAACCGATGCCCCCTTCAACCAGACGAATAAACAGCAATCATTAACAACTTAACCTCGTTCTAATAATTTGTAGATGTATAATATGCTATAATCGCCAATTCATTTATCTCAGTTATAACACACGGTGACATATAATGCTTAACGGTCACATTTCTTGTGCTTGGTCTCAAGATCTTATATAAAATAAATTGCTGAGTAATTTTCTTAATTTTACTAATATATTGCAAAAATACTATGTAAACATAACATAAAACTGCTTATAATATAATATATATACTATATATATATTTTTAAAATTTAAATTTATTATTTATATATTATTATATATATATATATATATATACTATAGTTAATAGTATATATATAGAATATATTATATATAATATATATATATATATCGATTAGTGATGGACGATTAATCGTCATCGTCATCGCAAAAGCGGCATATTTTTTCTCAATCGTCATTGGTAACGTTTTTATTGGATCATAAGAATAACAAATATTAAGAATTTGAATAATATTAAAACTCAATAATAAAATAATAATAATTATTATATATATATATATATATATATTATATTATATATATATAATAATATTAGTAAATATATATATATATATATAATATATATATATATATATATATATATATACTTATAATATATATATAGTATATATATTATATTATATATAAATATATACCCATTTTGCTTATGGTTAGTATGACATTCCAGTGCCAATGTTCACTTTCTGTTTATGTGTTCATATCCACAACTCATTCATCTAGGAACAAACATATATTACACATACTTAATATCCATTACACCCTTCTAGACAACAATCTCTACAGACATCCCTATCCCTTATATTTTCATACACGTAGGGAGAAAAAATTGGTCCCACATTCGCGTATGTCCTTCCTGTCGTAGAAGGCGACTAGAGGACGGTGGTCTGGCTGCCTACTACCACTCTATCTTTTGCCAGAATGCTAATGCATGCCTCGGAGAGCGTGATCGCAGTAAGCGCCCTTCTATTCCTCGGCGAAAATGTATGAATCGTACTGTATATGAAATGTCAGAGTAATAAAATTGATTGAGGAGAGAGTGTGATGTATTAAAAAGGCAAATTGATTATGCTCAGTGTGACAAAACAAAAGAAAAAGAAAACGGTGAAAATGATGTGTGTGCGATAATGTTTGTGTTCGTGAAAGAATGATGAGGCGGGATAGCAAGTATTTGCCAGAATTCTGAAGAGTGAATTTGGTAAGAGAGCTATGGTAGATTTTATGTGTTGAGTACTAGAAGTCTAAAGGTTAAATTAAGTTTTGAAAAGTCAAAATATGTGTGGTTCAGAACTATTATGCATCCATCTGAGAGGCAATTGAAACGAGTAATACGATTTTCTGAATAAATGCTGAATCGATGTTTTGATGGGTAATTGGCGAGATTCACTCATTTCCACATATCTGCCCATTCAAGATTTTTTTTTAACGTTACCACCACTCACGGCAGAGCCCTATTCAAGGAGGGGGATGGTGTTAGACGCCAAAAAGTTCACCTCTTCTAGCAAAAATATACGTATATGAGCACAGAACGCAGCTTTAAAGTGATGATATTAAATTCAATAGGAAACACAGAAGATGGAAGAGATATCCACAGAACAAAGAGTTGTGGGAAAGAAGGAACCACCACAGCAAACTAGCCTGGAGTACCAATCGTCACACAATACTCGGCGCAGAATACAGCCACCCTTGTGCTACAAAGTGTCGTAAAGGGTGGTGTACGCGAGTATAATTTCCCTCGCAGCACTGCCGCTGCGAACCTATAGGATAAGATAATAGCAGCAATACAGAACAGTTTATAACTTTTTGGCTTTTGACTCGACCCTTCAAAACCGGCGAAATCAAGCCCCCCCCCTCCCCCAGATTATGAGACAGTAATTTGCAACTGCTGGAGCAACTGCAGGGCTTGCTGCGGTACCCACTTTTTTCACTTTTTTTACACCTTTTTTTTTAAATTGCTTAGTCATTTTTTTTCACCTTTTTAAGGGCAATTTTACACTTTTCTTCCCTTTTCTTCACTTGCATTTCGGAGAATCATTTTTTCTTGTTTTACCTGTGACTGAATTAAAAATGTTGTTTAACTACAAAACAGTTTATTGAATTCAAGAAGGTATATAGGTAGAATATTTGTTTAAATTTTCTTATTTCAGTTGTTTAAAAACTTTTAAATATAATTGAATAAAGTTTTGAAATTGGAATTTGAAGGGGAAGATAAGTTTCAAATGTCTGGTTGGATAGAACTGATCCTCAGGGGCTTCAAAATTTGTGAGTGGGAAAAGAAACAGTCAGACAGCGAAATGGTTTGTAAAATATGCATGAAATGCATAAACATCTCCTCAAATGGCTTCCAGGCAGTTATACTACAACATTCAAAGAAAGCAGTTCATTTCAATTACAGCAAAGTTAAATTAAACAAAGATCATTTACAATTATTGCCTAGTTAAATCAAAATATGGAAAATTCAAATGATCAAAATAAACAATGTCACACCATTGCCCTCTGTGTAGCAAGATTATCAAATACGTATGCTGATCCGAGCTAAAAACTTCTGCCTATGGAAACAATTCTGGTGCTTGAAATGTGTTGCTGCGGACTACAGTTTTGCTTCTTGCAATAGACGTGAAACTTTTCAAGTAAGCTATGTCATGAGTTACTCAATACACAATTGGAAAAAGCTGAACCAGAGTCCGAAAAAAAAATCTATAGATCTGTATGGAGCTCATTTCAATAAACTGATCCATCAGTAAACACTTCAAGATTCAACAGTTGAAAGAGTAGTAAAAGCTTCACTTCCTGTCTCATGTAATGCAATTGGAAAGAGCAATTTTCCACATCAGCAGACTCTACACGTATCAGTCAAATCTATGTCAGAGAGCACTTTAAAATGCTATTAATCACTGTAAAAGTGCTCTTAAAATGTCTATGATAACAAAAACCTTACCTTATTTCTTAACTCCAGAGCTCCTCATGAGATTTAGCATATAAACAATGCATTGCTTACTTGGAATAGAGAAAGAGAAAAGTAGACTCGAAATGAAGCTGCAAAGGTGAACAAGAACAAAAAAAAATTGCTGAAAAGAAAACAAAAAACAACTTGACCAAAAGAGAAAAAATTTTTGATGATGAACAAATGCTGAAGAAGCTACGAAAAGAAGAGCAGAGCAACAGTGAAAGGCAGAAAACTTTATTGAGCTAATGAAAGATTGAAGAGAGCTTAAAGAAAAAAGATTTTAGTGAAGCAAGCTTAGCCCAAGCGATTGCTGGCAAGGTGTTCACTAAATGTTCAGAAAAAGAGCATCTGAAAAAAAAAGATTAGTGTGGAAAAAATATTACAGGTTGCTGTGAAAAAACGAAAACAAGTCTCATTCTGACTTTTCAAAAAATTAATTACCCTTAATTTTAAATTATTAGCTTGTTTATTCTGTAACCAAATACAGTAAGTGTATTTTCAAGTATAGTATTATTCCATTTTCTTTCCATTATGACTTTCTAAAACTAACATTTCATTATTATATACTTTCATCTTCAGTTATTTATATTTAAAACCTACTTCATAGTTCTTAACATCTCAAAATATTAAGTAAATAGCATGTTGTTATAGTAAATAAGCTAAACTAAAATTTTGGTAATGAAATTGTAAATTCTTTTTCGACATTTTTCTCAAAAAATGTATTTTTGTCAGCATGCCAGCGTCATTTTTTTCACTTTTTTTCACATTTTTCATTTTTTCCACTTTTGTCAAAATTTTATTCACTTTTTTTTTATAAGAACTCGCTTACCAACCCTGCAACTGAGAAAAGACGGAAATGTCTCACAGGCAAACAGACTTCCAGTTCTTTGAGCCGCCCTAGCAACGTTGTGATTTGAGGTTTCAAGACATTTTTGTTCATGTTAAGCAAGGATGTTATATTGTCACAGAGGACGAGAGAACGTCGAAAAGATTAGAATTTAGAAGTATTTTGGAGAAGGAGATTTATAGAAGTTGGTTTTTAAAAGAATGAATTCACAATTATTTTCCTATCCATCAGCGAGAAAAATATCGGAAAGATTAAGACGAGAGGCAAATTCTAGAAGTAAAATAGGAGTCATCGGAATACGATGGATAGAGTTAGAGAGTGCCAGCTAGAATCATCATAAAAGAAGAAATAAAGTAAGAAATTAGACAGAACCCTGAGGAACACACTATTGACAGAAAGAAAATCACCCTCAACAACAGCCGATATTAACGATTGAAAAAAAAAAGTTAGAAATAAAAAGAAAAAAGAAAGTGAGCTTGGAGAGCAGTGACGCGTTGCCATACTCGGTCAAATGCTTGGATATTCAAGCCCACCACGCAAGTCCCGTACTCCTAAGCGCGAAAAAAAAAACCATAAATCGCGTTAGATAGGATATGTATATCCCATGTAGACTTCGTGCAACGAGAGCCGTACTGCGATCGGAATGAGTTTCAGATGATCTAAGAAGTGAGTGAGAAGGGTTTCAAAGATCTTAGATAGAATACAGTTGAGAGCTACAGGGCGATAGTTAGAAGATCAGAGCAGCTACCCTTGAATAGATTGAACATGTGAGAGCTTCCAACACTGAGGGAAGTGTTATATTGAGACATAAGAATAGAGTGAGCTACGATCCGAAGAGATAGCCTTCAGTTGTCGAGAATTAGCAACCACAATGATTCAAGATCGAAAAAGAGAAGAAAGGCAGATGCAGAAGTTGCTGAGAGATGAAAGACGTTTAGTCAAGGTGGAGAACCAAAGAGTAGCGCACTTTCCTTTGATGAAAGCCCGCTTGCTCGTCGGAAAGAGGATCCGCAAGATTTTCTAGCTGAATGAAAATACGCGAGAGTGATAGGAGAACGACGGTTTTTCCATCCCCCGATAGGGCATGTCTCTAGCCTTGAATGGCCAGGAACAGAGCACATCGAAACCAGGATTATGAGGAAAGGAAGGATTTAGTTTTATAAGGAATGAATGAGAAAGAAAAATTTAGCTGAAATGAAAGCGCTCATCCCATCAACGATTACAGCTCCCTCCTTATCTTTTAAAAACTTTACATCCATCACTATTCCTTATTGAGGTAGTAACATTCACAAAATGTGCAAAAGTCTATAAAAAGACACAACAGAAAACTTCTAATCTAAACTTTTCCAGAAGAAAAAATCGTCCACTCTCAGAAAGGGTGGTCCATAAGTCCGAAAAACTCTAAAGTAGGGGGCGTACAGCCATCCTGGAGGTTCAAAGTTAAGAGCGTCGGACTTTCCTCTCTCAGAGTCGCTTCGTCGAATTCTTTTCCTTTGAAAGCCAAGAAGAAAATTATTCCTGTAGATCATTTCTTCAGGACTTAATAGCTTTGTTGAAGACTTGTATTCGTTGGAATATTTCGCCTCCGAACTCGAGGCATCTTCAGCAGAAATGAAATTAATTTTGGGAACGGCTAAATTTGTTAATAGTTCCACAATAATAAAACGATGTAATAGCCAAAAAAAATTAAATTTACATATATATATATTTTTCACAAATGTGTCAAAAAAAGTTCTATAAAAAAGACACAACAGAGAAAATACTTCATCAAAACTTCTCCAGAAGAAAAGATTCATATCCACTTCTCAGCAAACGGGTGTGCCAGAAAGTCCCGAAAAACTCTAAAAGTAGGGCTTACAGCCATCCTGGAGTTCAAAGGAGAGCTTCGGACTTTCCTCTCAGAGTCGCTTTGTCGAATTCTTTTTCCTTTATTCCTGTCGAGATCATTACTTCAGGACTTAAGAGCTTTGTGAAGACTTGTATATTGTGGCAATATTTCGCCTCCCAACTCGAGGCATCTTCAGGCAGAAAATGAAAATTAAATTTGTGGGCAACGGAGCGAAATATATTGCAACAACATAAAAGTCTTCAACAAAGCTCTTAAGTCCTGAAGAAAATGATCTCAACAGCGAATAATTTCTTCTTAGCTTCAAAGGAAAAAGAATCGACGAGCACTCTGAGATGAGTCCGACTCTCTTACCTTTGAAACCTTCCAGGACAGCTGTAAGCCCCCACTTTAGATTTTTCGTACTTGGGTCATGGACGAACCCTTTCTGAGAAATGGGGACGATGGTGGACATGATTTTTTTCTGGAGGATGTTTCAGCATGCAGACAGGTATTTTCTGTGTGTCTGGTCTTTGTCAGGAGCGGCGGGAGAAACTTTTTTGACACATTTGTGAAAGTTACTTGTATATGTTAAATTTTAATTTTTTTTGGCTATTACATCGTTTAATAATTGTGGAACTATTAACAAAAATATTCATCATAGCCGTTTCCCACAAATTAATTTCTTTTCTGCCTGAAGATGCCTCGATTCGGAGGCGAAATATTGCAAAAACATACAAGTCTTCAACAAAGCTCTTTAAGTCCTGAAGAAATGATCTCCGAGGAATAATTTCTTGATCTTAGCTTTCAAGGAAAAAGAATTCGACGAAGGGACTCTTAGAGGAAAGTCCGACGCTCTACCTTTGAACCTCCAGGATGGCTGTAAGCCCCCTACTTTAGAGTTTTCGGACTTATGACACCCTTTCTATAAGTGACATGATTTTTCTTCTGGAGAAGTTTAGATGACGTATTTTGTTGTTGTGTGTTTTTTTTAATAGAACTTTTTTGACACATTCTGTGAAGTTACTTATGATGTTCAAATTTGATTTTTTTCTATTAGAGTAAATCATATTTATATTGTCGAACTATTAACAAAATATTCATCGTAGCCGTTCCCACAAATTTGAATTTCATTTCTGCCTGAAGATGCCTCGATTTCGGAGGCGAGAATATCCTTGCAACAACATACAAGTCTTCAACAAAGCTCTTTAGTCCTGAAGAAATGATCTCAACAGGAATAATTTTCTTCTTCAAAGGAAAAATAATTCGACGAAGCGACTGTGAGAGGAAA
>JABUQX010016074.1:15000-19720 GCA_015478945.1 Trachelipus rathkii | reverse complement strand
GTCAATTCTTCCAAATGTGAATTCGGAGTTTCATCCTTAACTTTTCTCGGACATACGATCTCTGCCGATGGTATACGTCCCCTTGAGGATCGTGTGGCAGCCATTCGTGAGTTTCCGAAACCCGTTAAACAGCGTCAACTCCGTCGTTTTTTAGGGATGGTAAACTTCTACCATCGTTTTATACCGTCCGCCGCTAAAATTCTCCCGCTTCACGCACTTCTTAAGCATCCACGTAAAGGTTCTGCTGCTTCTGTCACTGTAGATTGGAACGACGAAGCAACTAATGCCTTCACCGCCATCAAGGAAGCCCTTGCCTCTTCCGTGTTACTTATATTTCCATCCGACACAGCCCCGACTAGAATCAACACAGACGCTTCAGATTTCGCGGCAGGTGCCGTCCTACAACAGTTCATTGATAACGAATGGCGTCCATTAGCTTTCTTTTCTAAAAAGTTCCAGCCGCCTGAAACACGATACAGCGCATTTGGAAGGGAACTTCTCGCAATTTATTTAGCTATTAAGCACTTCCGTTACTTCTTTATAGAAGGTCGGGAATTCCATGTTGTAACTGATCATTTACCCATCACGCATGCCATTACAGCTTCCACAGTGAAACAGTCCCCTCGTGAAGCCCGCCACCTTGAATTCATTGCCCAATTCACAACTGATATCCGCCATATAAAAGGAAAAGACAACATTCCTGCCGATGCTCTATCCCGAATTAACGCTATATCTCCTTTACCAGACATTGATTTCGTCGAAATGGCTCGCTTGCAGCAACTCGAAGAGATTATTTTCCCTCCTGCCTCTTCTTACGACATTCAAACTGTAGAAATTTTTGGTTTTCCACCTTTGTTATGCGACGTCTCTTCCGCACATCCTCGTCCAGTAGTACCAACCCCCATGCGCAGAAAGGTGTTTCACACCATTCACGACGTGTCGCACCCAGGGGTAAAAGGTAGTCAAGTTAAAATAGGTAAGCATTTCGTCTGGCCGTCCTTACTAAAGGATGTTAAACAGTGGACAACGCAGTGTCTCAACTGTCAAAAATCTAAAGTGCACAGGCACACTGTCGCACCTCTCAGCAATTTCTTCCCCCTGGTGAACGTTTTGACCAGGTGCACATTGATTTAGTCGGCCCTTTACCATCCTCAAATGGTTTCACCCACATTCTCACTTGCATTGACCGGTACACTCGATGGGTAGAAGCCATTCCCTTGCGTGATACTTCCAGCGAGACAATTGCTCAGGCATTTCTGTACAACTGGATAGCCAGGTTTGGCACTCCGTCGACTGTGTCCACAGACCAGGGTAGGCAGTTTGAGTCTCACCTCTGGAAGGACCTTATGACTTTAATCGGCTCTAAGCGCCTTCGCTCTTGCAGCTACCATCCGCAAGCTCAAGGCCTCATAGAGAGGTTCCACCGGCAGCTAAAAGCTTCTCTTATGGCCCATGGAACACCGGACAATTGGTCCGAAACTCTCCCTCTTGTCCTACTCGGTATCAGAACTTCGTACAAAGAAGACCTCAAATGCTCAACTGCTGAGCTCGTCTATGGCTCCTCCATCCGAATACCTGGTGAGTTTATCCTTCCTTCTCCAAACACTACGAACCAGCACACCTTCCTGGCTCGCCTTCGTCAATGTACTGAGGCATGGAAGCCGTCTTTGCCACGCCACCCTCCCCGTCCAACCTACATGCCTGCGGATTTGGAGACTTGCTCTCATGTATTAGTTCGGCATGATTCACACCGTAGCCCCTTGCAAGCCCGCTATGACGGACCTTTCCTCGTATTAAAACGCTATCGAAAGTTTTTCACCTTACAGAAGGGGAGCAAAAGCGAAAACATATCAGTGGATAGGATCAAACCGGCTTATTTCGAACATGATCCCGCTTCTTCCACCACTCCTCCTCCACCTTCGGCACCCGCACCATCTACCTCTACTTCGCAAGATAATATCGACTTTATGCCCATTCTGCCTTTTACATCAACTTGTTCTCCAACCGAACCTGACCCTTTGCCAACTCCCTCAGCTATTGTCACTTCTTCGCCAGCCACTCCGGCGCCCCCCGCTCCGACATCTCCGCCTCCTGTTCCAATACTGATTCCTCCTCCGAATCCAGAACCGATTCCGACTGCAACCTTACCGTCTGGTCCACCTCGTTCTACATCGCGTTATGGACGCACATTACGTCCAGTGGTTCGCTTTTCACCTTAATCCCTCTCGAGCTCCGCTGTTCGGGAGGGGAGCCATGTCTCGTTCCACTTTCTTCCTTTTTAGTATTATCGTCCTACTTCTCACGTGACCTAAAATCTTGCTTCTTGCCAAACGAAAATTCAGCCATCTTACGCTAAAGAAGACATATTTAGAATCTCTCTTTATTAGTGTACCAAACCACTTTATATCTTATCAAAGTTTATTCGCAAGACATTCACAAACTGTTTACCGAGCAACACAGCTTGAATTTCTTTGATGCTCTATAGAATCCTCTTGATTGTAGACCTTTATGATATCTACGAAAAGTACCAAGGTGTAGTAATTTCGCCTATTTTACTTGAAGGCCTAAAATTTTTGATGCATATTACCGTAATCGAAAAAATATTTTTGTTATAATAAATTTAGTGAAAAACATATTAGTGAAGAAATAATTAACGTTATATGGTATTGTATGCTTATTTAGTAGATTTAATTACATGTTTATAATTTTAAAACTCAAATGCTATAACAGCGAAGCTATGTATCACAAAATTTATATAATTTATAATGTAATAGTTTTCCCTAAAAAAAACACTTTAGAGAAAACGTATCATTTCATGCGTAACTTTAATATTATTTTTTCACAATGCAATTATTATTATTATTATTATAATTATTATTGATATATTATACATGATCAATTCATGTAGTTTTCTTACAATAATAATTATTAATTATTTATCGTAAGCAAATAACTATTTAAAAATATAAATATTAATAATATATATATATATATATATAAGCTAAGAAAAAAACCATAATTTAAATAAACTTTATCTTTATGCTTATTAGTTAAAAAAAAAAATTTTGTTACATAATTTTACATAGCATAATATAATAATAATATAATATATAATATATATAATAATAATATAATATTAATATATATAATAATATAATATATAATATATTATAATATATATAAATATATATATATTATAATAATATATATATATAATATAAATATATAAATATATATAATATATATATAATATAATAATAAATACTATATAATTATAAGCTAAAAAACCTAATTATAATATCTGGTTTAACCACCCTTATTTAATTAAAAAAAAATTTTGTTGGTCAAAGTGGGCATGAATTAAGCTTACAAGGCCATTTTATTAAAAATCACAGAATAGACTTTGAAAAAAATATAATGAATAAAAAAAATTGAAAATGAATTACAAACGTTTCTTTAGAAAAAAAAAATTACAGCCTTTCAGAAGATTGTTTAAATTCTCAAAAGGCTTTTATTTTAGTCTTATAGTCGAACTGACTGGAATGCCAATTTATTGCATGCTGCGAATTAGGCTACTATAGAAGCATGAGGAAAGGGAAGAATATAGCCAACAGAGATCTTACGAAACCATGATTGAACCCTGTTAGATGTTAATATTAGTTATATTTTTTTACACTATTATTTAAATAGCAATGAAAAAACTAAATAATATAATTGGTAAGAAAAAAAATAGAAATTAGAATGAATAATAATAAAGCATCACATTAGAAGAGAAGAAAGAGGGAGGGAGAAATCCATCATAAGTTAAGGTTTAGGTATTACAAGCATCAATTATCCAGGGTAGGTTAGGTTTGAAGTATACAAACAATCGACAATCTATGCAGGTTAAGGTTTTGGATACAGCCTTCTAGTTCAGCGATTATGATAAGATTTGTTAATATATACACAATAGTGCTGTGTAAATTAACATCTTTTCTTGAACCTGAACTAGAAGAGAAGAAGCCCTAAACCGAAACCAACCTATAATGGGTCATCAGATAGCTGTACATCTAAACTTAAAACTAAATATGGTCATCAGAATGACCACTTATACGTTAAACCAAAAACCTATATGGAATCTTGATATAGTATGCCCAAACACTACCGAGATGGGATTCAACTTTTCTATAAAGCATATTTGCCTAACATAGGAATGATACTATCATTGCATTATTAATTATTATTAAATACATATATGTTTATGTAAACATAAACCTAACAATAGAAGGTTACTTTCCTTATATATATATAAGTAAAAATAATTATAATAATATATATTATATATATTATATATATATATAATATATATAATATAATAAATAATATATATATAATATATATATATAATATATAATATATTATGAAGGGAGGTAAGAAGTTGTCTGAGAACACCGTTCATTAGCTGAAAGACTAATGAATGTTGAAGAAGAGTGAGCGTATGTACACGATGAATGGCGTTTCGTCCCGGGGCTACTTTGGACTCCTCAGTGGTGGTCGCAGCCCCCTCCACCAGGACGCACACAGAACTCCCCCCAGTGACAATTGCGCAGAGCACACCCGCTTCTGCGCACCTGAAGGACGTTGGTACACTGTCAGAATAGAGAGCCAGATGAGCACACATTAAACCACTGGAGAAGCATCTCCGACCACTCTGATAACTCTTTACGTGACAGTATGGTAC
>JABUQX010016074.1:0-10000 GCA_015478945.1 Trachelipus rathkii | reverse complement strand
TACTATATTAAGGAGTGTACGATAGTATCGTATCAGATCGCAGGTATCGGCCGTTTTCCGGGTATCGGTATCGGTTGGTAAGATGGCCTAACTTGGCCGATACTTCTTACTTTTTGGATGAAAAATTGTGAGAAACTTTTATATCCAATAATAAATCTAGTTTCGACAATATATATATATATATATATATATATATATATATTATATATATATATATATTATAATATAGAGTATAAACGATATATAGTATAATATATATATTATAATATATATATATATATGATCTGGCTGCCGTCGGAGTTTGACGCATTGAAAACAGCTGGGAAGGAAGAAATGAGGGGGTATAAGAGAAGGGGTTGAAAAGAGAATTGAAGAGGATGAAAACTCTAGGAGAGCTACTGAAGCAAAAATTGAAGCTATTTTATGATTTCCAAGTAGAGAAGAAAATTTAATTTTATGAAACTAAATAAACATATTTTTTAAAAAAAAATTTTATTGGATCAAATATTTTGAAACGAAAATCAAATTTATAGAATTTCTTAAAATCAAAATTAATATTTAAAAAAGCTGAGAAGTGGAGCAACAAAATGTCAAAATATTCTGTGAAGGAAGAATTTTATGTTTTACATCGTTCCTTTAGGATAGAATTCATGAATTTTATCCGAACATAATTTTGGCAAAGAAAATATGAATCCACTTCTAGGTGATATTTGGTCGATAAAGCATGTTTTCAGCGCTGTCAAGGAAGAATGATGATTGGAGGTTCACGCGGTCAGACATAGGAAGATTCTCTCGCATGGTATAGGGCGACAGGGCTAGCAACCGGTCCTTTCTTTTTGCTTGAATTACTCTTGTCACGCGTTCGGCCTATCTCTATATGCGCCTAGAAGCAAGATTCTCTGGAGAGCTCTAGGAGAACAAGTTTTGTTGAGGCTTAATGGGAGAAGATGCTAGTTCTACTGAAAGTGGCGAAAACCCTACCTGAGAGTGTTAAACTCGAGGACTGGCGTCCCAAACCATTGAGCTAAGAAATGGCTTTCTGGAGTGTTACTAGAGTTAAAAGTTTTGGACCAGAAGGAGAAGACGCTGGACCTACTGACAGGGCGAAAGCTCTTCCTGGGAGTGTAAGAGTTATAGATATATATATATATATATATATATTATATATATATATATAATATATACGATATTATATATATATATATATATTATATTATATATATATATATATATATATATATACTATATATATATATATATATATATATATATATAATATATAATATAATATATATATATATATATATTATATATAAACATATATATATATATATATATATATATATAATATATATATTATATAGTATATATATATAGTTAGTTGTGTTTTTTTTTTCAACTTCTTTTAACTTAGATCTTAGCGTTTTCTCCAGCTTGTGTTTTAGCGTAACATTTACCCATTTGGATAGCCATTATTATAATTTATACAGATTTAGCTTCCACTATTTTTAGTTGATCAATAGTTTATTTTTTATTTTTTATTTTTTTGTACGCAATTTCGTGAGTGTGAGTGAGTGCGCTTGCGCTAGTGTTTTTAAACTTCCTGGATTTTTCATATTTTAGATATTTACTGTAAATAGGGTTTTAGCGTTTTTTATCGTTTTAAAAATTAGGTTTTAGCATTACAAATAATTTCTTCTCATTTGTCCTTGGTTTTGTCTGTTGTTTCGCCTTTTTTTTTTTTTTTTTTTTTTTTTTTTTTTTTTTGTTTTTTTATTATGTTTCGGGTATGATAGCAGATTTGCACAGACGGGCTTTCTATTGGCTTTACCAACATATTACTTGCACTCTATCTCTGCATCCTAGGATACCACCTCTGTAACTCTATCCCTAATTTTTTGCTCTGTCTGAGACCCAGATGTCTAAGAATTCATTCTCTGAACACGTTTAATATATCCATATATAACTTATTTTATAATTTCCGCCTATGTAAACATAAACAGTCCTATTAACAGTCTCGAGAAGTCTCTGAAATCTCCTAACTTCGAGTTCTGTGGCTTAAAAAATCTTCTTCCTCTACTACAATAATCTTTTGCTTCGCTACTGTTCTCCTAACAGAACAGTTTTTCACGCCATTTTTGATTACCTTACTACTCACGAAACTTTATATTTCTCACCAATACTGAGGCTCCTCTATTTAAGGATTTCAATGTAACACAACACTGAATGGAGGGTTCCTCTCATTACTTATTAGGTTGGGAGGGAAGCCGAATCATTCAGATTCTCAAACGATCAGGAGCCAACTAATTAAGAACCTACCACACATTCCGGATGTCCCAACCAATTCTTGAACACACTTAACCTATGTTTCACCACTAGTCTTCTCTCTATAAAGACACCACCTTCGCTCCTATCGTTAAATCTAACCACAACCTTATATCTCTTATTTTAATACTTTCTCTCCAACGGCTCCATCCTGCCCTATGCAGTTTTTCTGGCACTTTGATCGGGCCGATTGGGGGCATTGTGTTGCTTCTACGCTAACTATAAGTGGAGTGACTGCTGTTGACTCGAAGACGCTTCAGCTTTCTGCATGAGAAAAGGTCGGAGCTGTAATCGTGATGGGAATGAGCAGGTTTCTTTCCTTCTTCGACTTAAACCTCTTGTTTTTCCTCCTCAAAATCCATGGTTCGATCGTTCTTGCAATCTCTGGCAATTCAGGATAGAGACAGTGGTATCGGGTGTGGAAAAATTCGTTCCTATTCACTCTTGTCTAATTTCATTTAGCTAGAAATAGTTTGCAGGGGAAACTCTTTGACGAGCAAAGCGGACTTTCATTAAACGAAAGTGCGCTGACTTCCATGTTCTCCTACTGACAAATCTTCTGGCCTCTTGCAAAAAACATCTTTAACAACTTCTGTAAATCATCCTTTCCTCTTCTTATTTGCTCTGATGCGTTCGGTTGCTTAATACTCCAACTGAAAGTTCAATCTCTTGTGGTTGCCTCCTATTTCCTCTAACTCAACCCTGACGATTCTGCATTTCCTCTTCGCTCCTCGCTTCTCCTCTCAGGGTCTATGCTTAACCGTATTACATTTGATCGGATGCATGGGCTCCTGAATCTATTGAACTTAGGAAGGCCGGGTGGCTTGATAGGCATTCCTCCCGAGTTAAGGAGTGTGCTTTCCGTTGGCTACCCCGCCCTCGTTCAACATATTCTCTGCCGTCAATTAGCACTTTTCCCTCAGGGTTAGAAGCGCGCATTTTACAAACGATTCCGAAAAAAGAAAGCCGATCTGATCCTTCTAACTATCGCCCTATAGCTCTTAACTTGTATTCTATCTAAGATCTTTGGAAAACTCTTCTCAAACTCTCACTGTTTAGACCATCTGGAATCTTGTATTCCGTTCTTTTCTGAATCGCCAGTCCACACTTACTGGCGCTTGATTTCACTGGCGATATACTTTCTATTAACAGATTTATGATTTCCTCCTCTTAGGAACATACGGGAGACTTGTGTGGAGTGACGCTGACATATCAAAAGCATTTTGACTGGCATATGGCACGCTCACTAGCTCTCCAAGCTCCCTTCTTGGGTTTCCTTCTTTTCTTTTTCTTCTTATGTCTAGCTTCTTTCAAATCGCTCAATATCGCTGTTGTTGATGGGGCGACTTTTTCTTTTTCTTGGTCAATAGTGATGTTCCTCAGGGTTCTGTCTTTCTCCTACTTTATTCCTGCTTTTCATTAGTTAATATTCTCACCTGCACATCTACTCCTATCCACTCATATGCTGATGACTCGACCCTTCATTCTAAAAAACTCATTCAAATTCTGCTCCCTCTTTTACTTCTAGGAATTGCCTCTCGGTCTTAATCTTTCGATGTTTATTCTGCGTTGATCTGTAAGAATTTCCTGATGGAGGGTAGTCTCAACCTTGTTGAAAATTCATTTTTAAAAACCAACTTCCTTGTTTTTCCTTTTCTACGCCACCCACCCCTTTTGCTATCTTCTTCGACTGTTCTCTCGTCTCTCCGTGTTGACAATACAAACATCGTGGCCTTAACATAAACAAAAAAATGTCTTGGAAACCTCACATCACAACGTTGCTAGGGCGGCCTCAAAGAAACCTGCGGCAGTTCTGTTTAGAGCGAGACTTTTTCCCTAGCTTCTACAGTTACTCCACCAGTTATATAAGGGTCTTAACCGCCCTTGTATGGAGTACTGTTCTCATATCTGGGGGGCTCTGATTTCACCCTCTTTTGGATAGGGTCTAGTCAAAATGCCAAAATGCTTATAAACTGCCCTTACTTTCTTAGTCACTTGACCTCTATCTTTTTGAGGCGCGGCATGTTGGGCTTATCTTTTTTCTATAGGTAACGTAGCGGCAAGTGCTCGAGGGAACTTCCCACTCGCGTACCCCAACCTTTACGGACGCCCTTCGATAGCACCGAAGGGTGCTGTATCGGCACATGAGAGTTTGTTTGATATTAGAAAACTCCAGACTAGTATCGCTTGCGGTGCCCTTCTTTCCTGCCACCTCTTGTTCTGTGGAATTCTCTTCCATCTACTGTGTTTCCTACTCAATTAAATCTCCCTCACTTTAAAAGCCCGTCTATGCTAAGATCTGCATAATTTGCTTTAGAGAATTTTTGGAGCGTTCACATCCAAGTCCTTGATTAGGGTTATGCCCGTGAGCGGCGGTTGACAACTGTATAAAATAAATTAAATAAATTAAAGGTTCTAATAAGAATTTATTAAGCTAGCTGAAACCCCACAATAATTGGCATCTATGACGGATGGAACCACTTCTAGAAGCATTAAATAAGCATACGAGAAGCTTCCTTAGCGTCGACAAAAAAAAAAAAAAGAGGATTATCTGGAAAGTGGAAACCGCCTTATCAGCAACCCCTGGCAACAGCCCTGATAGTGACAATGGTGGCTTTTCAGCAAATAAACCACTGAAGATGAAGAGGATTTGGATATGTTAACTACTTGATAAGTTGCATGCCGGAATTGCATTACATCTTCATTCACCTTCAAAGCATCACACCAAGGAACCCCTCGAAAACACTGAAAAGACAAGTCATGCAGGATCAAGATAATTCAAATTTGCCAATTCTGTGAAAGAGAGATGAGGCTCTACGAAACATGGAGATTGCTGCCTACAGAAGGAATCCTTTCATGTGGTGGCATGAAAATTGGGCCAAGGTTTCCATTATTATCAATGCTTGCAAACAAATAATTATCAAGCACTCCCTCATCAGTCGAGGAAGCGTATTTTTAGTGTAGGTGGGAAAGTAAACACCCCAAAAAGAACAGGCTCTCGCCAGCATAACTAGTGGAAAAGCTTAAAGGTTGTGAGTTAGCAGATGAGTTTTTTTGATATCTATCTTTATCTTAAAGGAGTTATATTATTATTATGTCAAGTTTGAGTAATAGCGTTTTATTATTTTGTCTTTTCAGCTGACTAATTTGAGCTCTTCTTCATTTTTTTATTCTTTATATTATAGCCAGTTAAAGAATCATCTTGTAAATTGTAATTTATCGGCAGAAACATAAAATGCTAGTAGCTAAACTTTGTTAAATACTTACTGGAAAATTGAAATGGAAAATTGTGGCGCAACTCAATTATAACAAAGTTTTTTAGATAATAATGAGTTTATTATTCCTTAAAGATACTATTTAATTATAAAATAAGTATATTATGAAAATATGAAAATAAATGACTAAATATTGTGACAAGGAATGAAATCGAGAGTTGCCTAACAGTAAACAAAATCGGTTCTATCTTATTACTCATTGCATGTATTTATTATATTAATTTAAGTACGGTGCAATCGGCACCTAAAGAGCTAGAGTATCGTATCGGCCTCTTTTCTGGTATCGGTAAATTCCCTAATATATATATATATATATATATATATACATATATATATATATATATAATATACCTATATATATATATATATATCATATATATATATATATATATATATATTATATATATTGATAATACTATATTTATATATATATATATATATATATATATATAAATATAGATATATATTATTATATATATAATATATATATAATAATATATATATATATATATATATATATATATATATATTATATATAATATATATATATATATATATATATATTATATAAAATATATATATATATATATTTATTAATAGCAATAATAAAGGAAGACATATGTCTTTTAAACAAGCTGCAGAAGAGGTCACAGCATTTGCAAAGTAAATAGTAATTATAAAATTATATAATTCGCCATAATCATAAATAAAATATTAAAGTTACAAAGCTTGGATAAAGAAATAGATAAATCAAAATAAACCTATAGTTCCTACTGACTTATTATTATTATTATAAATATGACTGATAATTGCTTAATTGTGACCATTATTGTACAATTATTATTATTTTTTTTTTATAAATACTAACTAATAATTAGCTTTTGCTTTGCTTTAATTGCTTGTGCAGAATGAATTTTCTTTACTATAGTAGGATAATTAATTAAAACTATTTTATTAAATATTTTTACAAGACTTAAGAATAAATTAAATACTCATTATTACTCTAAAAATTTTAAATTTTTATCTTTCCAGTATTGCTTGAAGGTCTCTTGTAATACTTTTTAAAAGGTATTGGAGCTTCCCTATTAGACCTACACACATACGCCTGTTCAAATCCATAAAACTAAATACAATTTATTCTTCTTCTCTCATTTTCTCAATCATTTGTTTCAATGTAAAAATTTGATCCACACATCTTCTACCACTTATAAATGCACCTTGTTCTTCACCAATCAGTCCTTCAGTCACTCGACGAACTCTTTCAACCAAAATACCAGCATATATATTCCTTACAACACTCAATAAACTAATTTCCCTATAGTTCCTACAGTTTCCCTTCCCCCTTAACCCTTATATAAAGGTACTAATATTGCTCTCCTCCAATCTCTCCTAACGATACCCTCAATAAACGCTTTGTTACACATCTTCCAAATTCATTCAATCACCAACTCGCCTACATTCTTGATCATTTCACCTGTAATTCCATCTATTTACCATTCATTTCACCAGTAATTCCATCTATTTACCATTCTTCAACTTTCTCACTCTTCCCATTACCTCCTCCTTACTAATTGCCTCATCCCCAAAATACCTATTGCTTCCTGGACCATCAAACCCACATACATTCACTATCACCTTCATTACTGCCAATGTTATGCAGATTTTCGAAGTGCTTTCTCCACACTCTACTCACATCCATTTCTCTACCTCATTACGTCGGGTTTTCCTCTCTGGCTGGCAATCATATTGGGCGGAGGATGCGCGTGGCGCCAAACTATTGAACGTCAAACCCGTCATTGGCCGGTGGTCTTCATCTAGTAGGAGGAGTCGCCTTCTGGAGGTGGTCCTGGCTCGATTGCGTCTGAG
Organism: Trachelipus rathkii; assembly: GCA_015478945.1. Lineage (NCBI taxonomy): Eukaryota > Metazoa > Arthropoda > Malacostraca > Isopoda > Trachelipodidae > Trachelipus > Trachelipus rathkii. The sequence goes on along the minus strand of JABUQX010016074.1, from coordinate 2,534 downwards.
TCTTACCAATCTCACCCATGGATTTCCTGTGTCGCAGGGGGATCCCCCGACTTGCCCATTTTACTCTTCCAATTGTCCTCACAGTCGTTCGTCTCTTTGTGGGTTGCATGGCCCTCTCGACCCTTAGAAGCAAGTTCTTCCCTGATGTGCTAATTATACCTCTTCAGCATCGCCTTCAGCACATCTTATCCGAATCATCTCACTTTCGTAGTGATCGAGTTTTTGCCTTTCTATTGGAACTGACCTTTATTTATAAGATTTAATCATCATAGTCTTGTTCGTATTTCGTTCGTTTATGGATTTCCCCTGTCGTTAGTTTACTAGTTTACTTGTGTGCTATGGCGGTCCCTGTACATCCACTCAAAAAAAAAAAATCAAAATCATCCGTTACGAAAGCACCATCCCTATTCATTATTCTATGCAGATTCCCCTTACTCTTATTCTTAACCTTTTGCGCTTCCTTCCAGAAAAGCTTCCTATTTCCTTGTAAGTTCCCATTCATTTTTCTTCCAAACGGTTCATTTACCTCATTTTTCCTCCTATGTATGCAACTTTTAGTCTCTTTTTTCCTCCTTATATAATTCCAAACATCTTTCTTTTGGGACCTAATCATTTGCTTTTAGCACATTCAATCACACCTCTTTTTTACTTTTAACAGCTTGCATCACCTCCTCATTCCACCATTCACTGTTGAGATTAGAGTGTTATCTAAAATAGAAGCAATTAATGACATATTATTTATATTTATGAATTGATTTTCTGACTTCCTGTGATTAGTGAGTGCTGAATTCGAGGAAATTGCTAGAGTCATTTATGATGAATAATACTGATAACATAAATATAAATTAAAGCACTTTTTATATAGATTCTTTAACTAATAACATACTAAAAGAAAATGTACCAGACCAGGGTTGTCCACAATAGGTTTTTTCAATAAACCCCACCTTGAAAAAACCCATCAAAAAACCCACATCTGGGTTTTCTTTAATATATTCGTTTGAAAAATGAGGGCAAAGTTGGATCTTGAGAGCTCGCGTTAAAAAATTATTATTATTATTATTTTTTTTTTAATTCATCTTAATCTTTTTAATTGTTTGTGTTAGTTTTCTGTTTGTATGTTTATATTTGTTTGTGCAGTTGATTTTATATACATATATATTTATATGTGTGTGTATTTTTATGTATGTTTCTTTGGTTAGTAAGATAGCTTTCAATAGGTTATCAATTTGAATTTCACATATATATATATATATATATAGTGAAGAAGATATATGTATATATATATATATATATATATATATATATATATATATATATATATATATATATATATATATATATATATATATATATATATATATATATATATATATATATATATATATATATATATATATATATATATATATTAAATTTATATAGGTCTGTTTCTGGGGAAGCGTAATTTAATTTTGAACAGGGTGACCTAGAGATTTATTATATCCAAATATTTAACATCGACGTTTCGAGCCTACCAAAACTCATCTTCAGGATACTGATAGAACACATATGCACAATAATAATTATTGGAAATTACATGAGACTCCAGATGATCAAGGAAATGAGAGTTAAGAAGAGTTTCAAAGATCTTAGATAGAATACAAGTGAGAGCTATAGGACGATAGTTGGAAGGATCAGAGCGGCTGCCCTTTTTCGGGATTGGTTGGACATACGCGCGCTTCCAGCACTGAGGAAATGTACTAGTATTAAGGTATTGAGAGTAGAGTTGAACGAGGACAGGGCCAGCTCGGAAGCACACCTTAAAACACGGGAGGAATGCCATCCGGGGCCACTAGCCTTCCTGACACTTCATAGATCTCAGAATCCCATGCACCCGATCATGTATAATCGGAAGGGGCATAGGAAACCTGAGAGGAGAAAAAGCAGGAGGAGGAGGGATGCCGGAATCGTCCAGGGTAGAATTTGATGAAAAAAGGAGGCCGAAGAGATTAGCCTTTTCAGTAGGAGAGTTAGCAGAACCGTCAGAGCGAATAAGTGGAGGAAAGGCAGATTTACAAGTTGTTAGAGATGTTTTTGGCAAGAGGCCAGAAATTTTTATCAGTGGGAGAGCCAGTAGGTTGTCGCACTTTCTTTAGTGAAAGCGCTTAGCCTATCGAATAATAGCTCTGCAACGATATATATATATATATATATATATATATATATATATATATATATATATATATATATATATATATATATATATATATACTGTATAAAGATATATATATATATATATATATATATATATATATATATATATATATATATATATATATATATATATATATATATATATATATATATATATATATATATATATATATATAATTATATATATATATATATATATATATATATATATATATATATATATATATATATATATATATATATATATATATATATATATATGAAGGGCGCACGAAACGCGAAAGCGTTTCATGATAATGCGAAACGGTTAAACACCCATTCGAAACTGAACGAAGTACAAC
>JABUQX010016073.1:25000-37551 GCA_015478945.1 Trachelipus rathkii | reverse complement strand
CGTGTAGAAGACAATGTAGCTCCTGCTATATCTTCATCTTTCAGTTTTTTAAGTGGAGTAAAGCCTACAAATTCTTCACGTACATTGAGATCCTTATCAACGAAGCGAACACCAATCGATATCTGTTCTGTCCCGGATATGTCTGCTGTTTCATCTGCTAAAAGAGAGAAATATTCACAATTGTTCACTTCATTCACAATTTGATTACATATCAACCTTCCACAAATAAATATAAGTTCATTCTGAATCACATATGGTATGTATTTGGCCTTTGTTCAGCTCGATTTAAAATGTTCCACAAGAACATCTCCAGCTTCTACTCTGAATTTAAGCAAATCAGAAAAATTGCCGGTATCTGCAGTGCTACCTCGAATAGTAATATTCATGGGCCCACAAAAATTAAGATGGAAATTATAGCAGTAACCACATTTTTGCCCATTTTTTGGAATAAATAAGTGCTCAGCAACATGCAGTTGTTCAGTTACACTAACACGCTTTTTAATATTATTCGTTTGAAATTCTTTGCTGCTACTGAGGCATCTTTATGCCATTCTGAATTTACATGGGCTTTAGCACGTGAATGAATATCTTTATATTTTCCAATTGGTTTTTCGATTAATGAGCCAAATATACCTCTTTTGATAGAAGGTCTACTAAATAAGACACACAATCTACAAAATGGTTCTTTCAATATTTTAGAATACACTAGCCAAGAATTGTGCAGATCTAACCATTCATAAAGAAAAGGCCTCTTTCCCTCTTCAACATCTTTAAAATTGTACATAATTGGTGGTTTGTACAGTTTCGTTAATAAGTCAAACTCTAATTCATCTTTAATATTGGTTCCAATTATGTATTTCAAATTCTGCAAAATGATTACACATATACAATAGCAACTTTTCTGGATCCTAGATACAAAACCAAATTTCTTGAACCACGTGTTTCACAAGGGACGTTAAAATTAGTTTAGATGAATATGTGATGAAATGCTGCTAAAAGCAGATATATTATAAGCCAATAAAATGGAAAAGATCACAGAAACAGACACACAAATAAAATCTGTTAACGAAACCATTGTTGAATCCATGAACGTTCTTTCTTTTGGCTTCTAACAGCGATGAAGAGTCTTGTTCAGAGGTGTCAAAAGACACTATCATTGATCGAAGATTATCAAAGCGAAAACGCTCGGAATCGGATATAGATCCATTGGTTTGATGGCGTGATAATTGTAAAAGTTTCCACATCTTGCAGAACTCACCAGGGAAAACTTAGCATGCCCTTCAACAAATGTAGCTAGTGAACGTCTTTTCCTCAAGGCAGATCTCATTTACGAAGAAAAGAGAAGCAAACTCTCCCTTGAAAGGGCTCAGAAGCTTTAGTTTTTGAAGCATAATTTGAGAATTTATTTATTTCCAGTATTATTATATATATAACTTTTTTAAAATTGTGGAGGCTAGGGAAAGAGATTGTTTGGGTGCAAAAGAGTTGGGTCCACGTCCCGCAATATGGTAACACAGGTATATATATATTTATATATATATATATTATATATATATATATTACTATTATATATAATATATATATATATATATATATATATATATCATATACTTAATATATATATATATATATTATATATATATATATATATAATATGATATATATATATATATATATATATGTATATTATATATACTATATATATATATATATATATATATATTATATATATATATATATTTATATATATATATATATATATATATTATATAAATATATAATGGATGGAGTTAAAATGATATAGGGATATATTATTGGTTCCACACCACTCACTGGCAGAGCCCTATTCAGAGAGGGGGTGTTAAAACATTAAAATTTCTTCATTAGCGACAAATTTCGCAGATGAACCACAGACGCAGGCTTTAAAGTGGAGGGAAGATTAAGAATTCAGCAGGAACACAAAAGATGGAAAGAATTCCCACAGAAAAGAAGTGGCAGAAAGAAGGAAGCACCGACGGAACTGCCTTGAGTTATCAAAATCACTGGCAGGAAAAACTTCGTGCGCAGACACAGCACCTTTTGTGCTTACGAGGGCGTCGTAAAAGGGGTGGTACGCGAGTGGATAAGCTCCCTCGAGACCCTGCCGCTGCGGTACCTATAGAAAGAGATAAAAGTACCAAGATCGCGCCGCAAAGATAGAGCGTCAAGTGAATTGTAAAATTACATAACAGTTTATATGCCTTTTGGCTTTACTCGACCCTGTCCAAAAAGCCGGGTGAAACCAGAACCCCCAGCATATGAGAACAGTACTCCATACAAAGGGGGATGAGACCCTTGTATAGCTGGAGTAAACTGAGAAGAGGAAAAAAAATCTCGCAGTCTAAAACAGAAACTTCCCTTTTCTTGAAGCCGCCTTAGCACCGTTGATGATGTGAGGTTTCCAAGGACATTTTTTTTTTGTAAATGTTAAGGCCAAGGATGTTTACTATTGTCAACAGCAGAGACGAGAGAACCGTCGAAAGAGATAAGAAAGTTAGAAGGTGTTTTAGAGAGGAGATTTGTAGAAGTGAGTTTTTAAAGATATTTTACAGGTTGAGACGACCCAATCGGAAATTCTATCCAGATCAGCAGAATAGAATCAGAAAGATATTAAGACGAGAGGCAATTATAGAAGTAAAAAGAGGGAGCAGAATTTGAAATAGTTGAAGATGAAGGTCGAGTCATCGGCATATGATGGGATAGAGTTAGATGTGCAGGTAAGAAAATCATTAATTAATAAAAAGTAAGAACAAAGTAGGAGATAAGACAGGATCCTGAGAAACACCACTATTGTCGAAAAAAGAAGAAGGAAGAAAGGCGCCCAGTCAACCACAAGCCGAAATATTGAGCGACTTGAAGAAAGCTAGAACATAAGTAAGCAAAAGAGAAGGAGGAACCCAAAGGAAGCGAGCTTGGAGAGCAGGGAACGCGTGCCATACCCGGTTCAAAGCTTCTGGAATGTCGAGCGCACCACGCAAGTCTCCCCGTAGTTCCTAAGGGCGGAAAAACCATAAATCGGTTAAATAGGTAAGTATATCACCAGTAGACCTCGAACGTCGAAAGCCGTACTAGCGATCGGAAAGAAAGAATGAGAATTCCAGATGGTCTTAAGAAGTGAGAGTTAAGAAGGGTTTCAAAGATCTTAGATAGAATACAGGTGAGAGCTATAAGGTGGATATTTCGAAGGATCAGATCAGCTACCTTTCTCTAGGAATAGAATGGACATGTGGCGTGCTTCCAACACTGAGGAAAGTGTTAGTATTGGAACATAGAGAATATAGTTGAACGAGGGAGGGGATAGCTCGGAGGCACACTCCTTCAAAACTCGGGAGGTATGCCATCCGGGTCCCCCGCCTTCCTAGCGTTCATATATCTCAGGAAGCCCGCTTTCATTCCATCAACGTAATCACAGTCATTGACATTTGTAGCCTGAGAGGAGAAGGTGAAGGAGAGGAATGCCAGAACGTCCAGGGTTGAGTTAGAGAAAAATAGGAGGCCGAAGAGATTGGCCTTTCAGTTTGAGAGTTAGCAACAGAAAGCCATCAGATCGAATAAGAGGAAAGGATGATTTACAGAAGTTGTTAGAGATGTTTTGGCAAGAGGCCAGAAGATTTTCAGTAGGAGACCAAGGAGGTTAGCGCACTTTCGTTTGATGAAAAGCCCGCTTTGCCCCCTTTGCTCGTCGAAGAGTATCCCTGCAACGATTTCTAGCTGAATGAAAATTAGCGAGAGTGATAGGAGAACGAGAATTTTTCCACTCCCGATAAGCGCCGTCTCTAGCCTGAATAGCCAGAGAACAAGCACGATCGAACCATGGATTATGAGGAGAGAAAGATTTAGTCGAAGAAGGAATGAACCTGCTCATCCCGTCAGCGATTACAGCTCCCACCTTAATGGCAGAAGCCGAAGCGTCATCAGAGTCAAAGCAGTCATTCCATTTATAGTTTAGCGTAGAAGCGACGCCAAGGCCCTCCAATCAGCCCGATCCAAAGTGCCAGAAAAAAAGCGCATAGGGCAGGATGGAGTTGTTGGAGATAAAGTATTAAAGTTAAGAGATATAAGGTTGTGTCAGATTTACCAATAGGAGCGAAGGTGGTGTATTTATAGAGAGAAGGACTAGTGGTGAAACATAGGTCAAGTGTGTTCAAGAATTGTTCAAGAATATATATATATATTCTCACCTTTCTCACCAATCTCCTGTATATGCATGCATCTGTCAGTTGTTCTGCACGAAACCTCTCCATCGTCTTCTGTCCATCCACATCTCAGACGCCTCTACATTAGGGTGGAACGAAAAAAGTTATTTCTTTTTTTCCAAGCCTAATAGTGAGCAAAAGTTGCCTTTTGGTATGCTTGCTTTACCCTTAAAATTTTAGAAATTTTCGACAATTATTACCGGTGCCCCAAGAGGTTTGATTGTAATGGGTTTTTTGTAAATATGAAACAATTTTCTAATGCCGTGACAAGAATTATAGTTGCCACTGGGGTACTAATATTTAATGTAATAGTACGTAAAATGTGCGTTTTAGTGCATACAAGTTACCACAAAAATTTGGTCAACATAGATAAACTTGTTCCATTGCCCCGACAATTTCCATTTATAATTCTTTAATATTTTCATAATGCACGAAACACTTTTAACTCCCTCACCACTGTTTCGCGCCTTTCTGATACGCATGCGTAATAATTGCCATATTGTTTCATTTCTCATTTGTCATCATTGTGAGTCGAGCTTTAGCATCGGTTGCATGTTTTATATTGTTTAATTATTTATTTGATTTATGTTAATCTTATAATACCATCGTTTGAATCTTTACGGCCTAAAATATGGCGTCTACGCCGTCAACTTCATCAGTTTTAAAGACTAGAAAAACTGTGAATTGTATTGTTTTTGGTGCCCCAAGACAGTTAAAAGACAGTGTCTTACCTACTTATGAAGACATATTGAAGTTTTTCTTGTGGTTAAGACATGACTCTGAAATTAAAGCACTGGGTGAAATAGGGGAAATCATTTCTTTAAAGTTGACCGAGTTATGGAATAGAGCTTCTATTCCAATAGTGTCGCATAATCGGATTGTGAAATTATTTAGAGACTATCATGAGAAGTACAGAAATCTTTTAAAACCATGTAAAGGGCGAAAAAATGACGACAAGTATAAATTGAAATTAAATTTATTCCAAGAACATGCCAAAAAAAAATTGTTTGATATTGCAGCATGCAAATGCAAAGATTTTTCTGCATGCAATTGTGAAAAATCCCGAAAAGTGCCTAAAGAAGAGCAATTGTTTCTTATTGACCAACGAACTGAGAGAAAAATGGTCATGAGTTCTATTGATATTGTGGCTACCAGGAAAAAACAAGAAAAAGAAAAAAGAAAGGAGCAAGAAATGTTAAGATATATTAAGCATAAAGAAACTGATTCAACAATAAATAAAGTGGACGATAATTTGGGAAATAATGAAGATGGAGCTGGAGAAGTGTCTACACTGGCTATTGAAAATTGCAGTGATGTGGAAATGACACCTGAAAAGACTGAACCTATGATCTCTGAGGGAAAGAAAGTAAGACAAATGAATCGTTGCCTTCTCTTGCATTAGCATGTGAAAGAAAAGGAGTTTCTGACAGAAGTGCTGCCATAATCGCCAGTGCAGTGCTTGAAGATGTTGGAATTATTTCATCAAATAGATACAACAAATGTAATAGAATGAAAGTACGAAGGCAAAGAAGCAAAACTACGAAGAACTATAATTAAGAAGGAAGAAAACATGTTATCACTAAATGGGTTATATTTTGATGGGCGAAAAGATAGAACTTTAGTTCTAGAAACTAAAGGAAACACGTCTCATCGTAAAACCATAATCGAAGAACATTATGTATTAGTTCAAGAGCCAGGGTCAAAATATATAGGACATGTAACACCACTAACTGGATCAGCTGCAAATATTAAATTAAGTATAACTAGTTATTTAGAAAATCATCAAATTGATATACAAATATTTTGGCCATGGGTTGTGATGGAACAGCAGTCAATACGGGGGCCTAAAGGAGGAGTTCTAAGGTTACTCGAGATACATTTTGGAAGACCATTACAATGGCTTGTTTGCCAATTACATGGAAACGAACTTCCTCTACGCCATCTCTTTCAGCATTTAGATGGACCCACAACTGGCCCACGTGGTTTCTCCGGGCCCATCGGTAAACAAATATCTGAATGCGAAAAGCTTCAAGTTACTGATTTTATTCCAGTTGAAGCTGATTTTCCCGATGTTAATGAAACGGACTTAAGTACGGATCAAAAATATTTGTTAGAAATATGTCATGCCGTTATTTCTGGTAACTGCAGTGAAAGTTTGGCTCGAAGGGATCCTGGCAAAGTATCTCATTCCAGATGGTTGACATTAGCTAATAGGCTGCTCCGATTATACGTTGGAACACAGGCTCCATCAGAGAATCTTCAAGTATTGGTGACATATATTGTTAAAGTTTATGCTCCAGTTTGGTTTACAATAAAATTGAATTCATCATGTAAGAATGGTTCTCAAAATCTACTCGAACTAGTAAAAAGATCTCGTTATCTAAATCCAAATCTTCGAAGTGTCATCGACCCGGTGATTCAAAGAAACGGGTATCCTGAAAATATTATTTTAACAATGTTATGTGATAATAGACAGCATATAAGAGAGCTAGCTTTAAGAAGAATTCTGAAAGCAAGATCAAATGAAAAAGGCAAGACAATAAGAACTTTCCAGATCCCTGCTTTAAACTTTGATGTTCAAGACTACGTAGACTTGATAAACTGACAAAATTGCAAAATAACCGAACCACCACTAACTATGCGATATTCATTAAACAATTTTAAAGATATAACTTCGGGATGTGTGACAGAAGATGAAACTATTATGCAATTTCCCAAGTTTCCATGTCACACCCAAGCCGTTGAACGCTGCGTTAAGTTAGTAACGGATGCATCATTAGCAGTTTGCTGTCCAAACTCCAGAGATGGTTTCATCCGCTCCAGGTTAAAATCTCGTAAAATAATGCCAAAATTCGAGACAAAGTCAAATTATGCTACGAATGTCGAGTAAGTAGAAAAAAATCTTTAAGGGTGGGTGGAGCTCGACATGCAACTACCTCCTCGCGGTGAGCTATTATTTTGTATTTAAAAAGCTTTCTAGTGATTTTAAAAACAAAATATGCGAAGAGTTGCGTTATTTAGACTATGCCTTCATTGGAAGCAATTTCTACCCCTCTGGGGCAGGGGAAGATGTTATTTTATAGCGTCCAGTTTTGGGGTATAAATAAAAACTACCATAGGCAACTTTTTGGCACTATTACAAAAAGAAATTTTCGATTTTGTTTTAATTCCCTATTTTCGTTCCACCCTACTCTACATCCTGGACGCTCCTTCCTCTCTTCACCATCGCCACGCTCACGTTGTCGCTCCATCTAACTTTAGGTCTTCCGACACTTCTTCTTCCCTCCGGTATCATTCCAGATATCTTTCTGGGGCACCGTTGCTCCTCCATCTCTAAACATGTCGCGTACCACCGAAAGGCTGTCCTCTCTCCACCAAGCGTCCACCACGCTTCTCACGCCTTAATCCACCCTAACCTCCTCATTTCTCCTGCTGTCTCTTCTTGTCACTCCTCTGATCAGTCGCAACACGCGCATCTCGCACGCCTCTAACTTGCTCTTTGTTCTCGTATTAAGAGCTCATGCTTCTTGTCCATACATCAGTATTGGTCTCAGAATACTTGTGTACATCACCATCTTAACTCGTCTCGAAATTGCTCTCTCCTTTAACAATGGAACAACATTGCTGGTTGTCCCATTAAATTTTCCCAATATCTCTTATTAATTCCAGCATTGTTTGCGTTTTTTTCCTTCAACCATAGTGTACCCCGCAAATATTTAAAAACCTGGTCCGTTTGGTCTTAGCCTTTCTCCACTTAAACTTACCTTCAGGACATCTCCACCACCTCCGATCAACATCACCTCTGTTTTCCCTCGATTTTTACCCTCATACCCCTCTCCTCCAACTCCTCTTCCCAAAACTCCAGAAAATTCTGCAGTCTCTCTTGATTTTGTTCAAACAACACCAAGTCATCGCGTATCCAAAACATCTCATCTTCCACTCTGTTCCGCACCGAACTCCCACAACTGTCCATGTATATAATGAACAGAATGGAGATAGCATGCTCCCTTGCTTCACCCCCGTTGTGACACAAACCATTTTCCTCACCGGACATAGTCTTTACTCTGCAATTAGAAATTTACATAAGAATTTTTATTTGCTTTTAACAATTTTCTCAGTATTCCAACTCTATTCTCTCATTCCCTCCACAATAACTCCATTGGCACTCTATTAAAAGCCTTTTCTAGGTCTACGAAAGCTGCATATGTTTTCAATTAAATTCCCAATTCTTTTCATTTATCATCTTCAAAGCGAACACCAAAATCTATAGTCGATCTCCCCGGTCTGAAACCATGTTGTGTATTCAAACAAGCTATAGTTATATATATATATACTATATATATATAATATATATTATATATATATATATATATATATATATATATATATAATATATATCTATAATATATATATATATATATATATGATATATATATATATAATATATATATATATATATATATATATATATAATATATATATATATATAGTATATATATATATATATATATATATAATATATATATATATATATATATAAAAATATATATATAATGTCATACTTTAATTTAAAACTCTTAAAAAAAGTAACTATCCGCTAATCCGCATCCGCAATCCGCAGCTAGTGTTTTACTTCCGCATCCGCATCCGCATCCGAGGATGTGAAAAATCACCATCCGCTACACCTCTACTATATATATATATATATATATATATATATATATATATATATAGATAATATATATATATATACTGTGTGTGTGTGTGTGTGGGTGTGTGTGTGGTGTGTGTGTTGTGTGGGGTGTGTGTGTGCCTGTGTGTGTGTGTGTGTGTGGTGTTGGTTTGTGTCAGTGTGTATATATGTGTGGACGTATGCAGGGGGCACTTGCCCCCCTTAAATCTTGGCGAAAGAAAAAATTAACTAGTTTTGCCAGACGACGTTTTTAAGAGTTTATAGAAGAAAAACTGAAAAATATACATTAATCGATATGTTTATGTTTAGTAATTACTTAATCTATCATAAGTTAGAAGCTTACATTTTTTCTAAAGGAGTTTTAATGTTTTCGTTTCCATGTTGGCTTGAAGTCAACTAGCTGTGTACTTTTATACAGCAATCTTATTTTGACAGTATTCTCCGCTAGAACTCTCGATATGTCAATAGCCAAAGCTGCTAAATCAATCACGGAAGGATACCCGTTGATATTCCTATTCTTGATAAATAAAAACAATTCAGAAAATAAAAGAAATATTGAACAAAAGGAATACCATAATTTTTGCGGAAAACCCATGACTTACCTTAAGAGGTATAAGCCTGCATGATGGAATTTTTAAAGACCTGAGTAAACTTCGAATAGAAAGTGGGTGATGTGGATTTGAAAGAAGATATTAAGACAGAAGCCCAATGCCGTTCTGGACGTCTCCAGATGGAATTTCAAATGAACATCAATTTGGTGCGAATTATCATAAAGAAACATGATTGTCGCGGATGCAAAAAATATTTGGTTTCTACTCCATGTTGGCCGATGAAACTAGGATTAAGGTTTTTTTGATATTGAAAAAATGACTGTTTGAGAAGAATTTCTGGGGTTTGAAGTTCTTTATGGGATGGATGGGTAAAACCATTGCCCAAACAGATTGAATTTGGTAAATAAAGAAGGCTTCGATCCGAGTCTTGCATTGGTCCAGGGCACGATGGCTGCGCAGCAATGGCGGAAAAACATGGAGTTCAAAAGAAACTGCGAGGAAAAAATATTTAAAAAAGATATATTTTCACTATGTAATCCATCGGCTTAATTTGGTCATTAATGACCTAAACATTACTCCGGAAATTCGAAATACTATTGCCACAATAAAAGACAAACTCTTTTCCTAGGAAGAAAATACATTCACAACTTGCCTAAACTTTTGTGAACCCCGTTGGACTCAAAAATATCATAGAATTGTGCTTTTTTTCATACAAATATGAAAAAAATCGTTGAAGGGTTAGAAATTGTCAAAGCAAGGCAACAACCAAACAAGAAGAACAGCTTTTCTATTATACTGTTCGGCAACAAGACCCAATTTCATTATTACCTCTTCCGTAAAAGCCAAATATTTTGCTTTAGTTTAACTAGTGACTAACACTATTCAGATAAAAAATATTGACCTTATGCAGTGCTCTGGCATGTCCAAAGATTTTGAAAGTTGTCAAAGACCGCTGCAAAACTGCTGATCTGCTCTCATCCACCAATGTTATTACTACTGAGTTCTTAGTAGAACTTTTACACCTAGTAAAAGTACAATGCCCAACACAACATAAAGGAAATCAACCTGCTGAAAACTTCTGCTGAATATTGGAAGTGTTCTGTACTTGTGCCTTATCTTGACTCACTATCATCCTCTTTAGAGACTTGATTTTCAGAAAACAACGTGCCAGTATTTCATCTTTACTTAATCTTTTGCATCATTTGCATCCGTTTCTTATGTTAGGTGCTCCCGTAGGCAATTTGAGTGAGAAAGTAAAATGCTTTTCAGAGTTTTATGATCTTGTTTCTACTGAAACTGACTTATGGTATACCTTGTGGCTGGATAAAAAAAATGGATAAACGAAAGTTGAAAGACTTGGAACTTACTGAAGTCCTTAAAGAAGCCGACCCCTTTTTCCTCAAATCAAAAAACTGTCTATTAATTGCACTGGTACTACCGTGTTCAACAAGTACCATTGAAATTTCTTTCAGCACTTTGCGAAGAGTAAAGACTTGGCAAAGAAACACATTGAACGAAGACAGGCTTAATGGACTATGTAGGATGAGTATTCATAGAATATTAGTAAGTGAATAATTGAACTAATTGGAAACAAATGTTATTGCGAAATTCGCTGAAAATCCAAGGCGTTAATGCTAGTTTATTTTAATATTAGTTACCACTCAGGACTCGATACTCGCCAACCCCCATCATAAATTTTATTTTACGTTTCTCAAATAGGTATTTTTTTTTCACCTCGTGACACAAAAAAAAATTTAAGATGTATAACAGGAGTGAATGGCAAGGTTTTGTGAGGGGGTATGGTTGTGGGTTTTGGCCAGGGTATATATATATATATATATATATATATATATATATTATATAACTATAATATATATATATATATACATTATATATATATATATATAATATTATAATATATATATATATATATATATATATATATATATATATATATAAATAATACACGTTGTATTATTATTATTGGATTTGTTATTGCTGCAGAAAAAAATATGGTTGTTGTTTCAATATCTCATAACAACAGTTCCTTCATGTATCTTCTCGGCATAGTCTTCTAAACAACTACGACATCTGTAAATTATAAACTGACACCTTCCTTACCTTTTATATTCTTGGTATTTCCTATCTCGTGATCTTTACTGGAAGGAACACGTTGTTTCTCTAAACAAGCAAGCTTCTAAAAGGTTAGGATGCTGGTAATAATCCTCTTTGGGACATATATTAATCAAAGACATCGTTATCTTTTTGAAATCAGATCTAGATATGATAAAAGCAATTTGAAAGCTGCTGCTAAATATTATTTTACTTAAATTTAAGAATATCCCTCCCAAGCACCATAAACTTTAAATAACAAAGGTAAAATAAGATAAATTGTTATACAAGATAATTCTGGATAAGCTGACTGGCTGCAAGTAGGCTTAAAGCATTTCGTAGATATCCTACTTATATTTTTATTTAATGCATAAATGTACTATAATCATTAATAAATATCCATAAGCGAAAACGAAGGATATGATTAATTTTACTTTTCTTATCCATATTTTGTAAAAGCCTCATAGTTCAAACCACTAAGTTGATACGTACTTTATTTATTTTAATTAAAGAAAGGAATTATATCGAGTAATGGAGGATGACGTGATGACAGAGCTTCCTGTCCAATTGAGAACATTTTTATTTTAAATAAAAAAAACTGACATTTGTCGAACTGGACACATTATAACTGTTCTCTTTTCTCCATCAATCACTTTGCTCCAAATCGTATAAAACTCTTAATCTTAATTACTGCTGATTATATCAGCAAATAAGTAGAGATACTTGAGTCTCTCTCTCTCTCTCTCTCTCTCTCTCTCTCTCTCTCTCTCTCTCTCTCTCTCTCTCCTCTCTCTCCTCTCTCTCTCTCTCTCTCTCTCTCTCTCTCTCCTCTCTCTCTCTCTCTCTCTCTCTCTCTCTCTCTCTCATATGGTTGTATAACAGAAACTAGGTAAAAAAACTATCGATTATCGAAACTATCAATCTATCGATATCGTTAGCTCTTTCTATAGATTATTAACG